>CAUYPK010134268.1:0-34826 GCA_963574355.1 Loris lydekkerianus | reverse complement strand
CATTTGGAAAAGAAATCAGAGAATTGCTGTATTGAAATATTAAGCAATAATAATAATAATAATAATAATAATAATGCAAAGAAAGTAACATTCACCTTGTCAAATAAGAGTATGTCTATTATAGAATGCTTTGACTCTGAGATTCAGAATGGAGTTATCAGTTAATTTCTACTTACTGTTATTTTTTTTTTAAGTCTCAAAGAATAGACAACTAATATTTATAAATAAAAGTAAAAGATAATTTCAAAAATCAGATCATGCCAAATCTTATAGACAATAGAAAAAGAAGAAATATTTCAGAATCATTCTACTTGATCTGGATACACCTGATATTAAAATTGGAGAGAATATATTATTATAAAGGGGGAAAAGGCAGAAGTTAATTTTAAAACTGCCATGGTCCGTCCTTGTTGTCCCGGCTCCAGGAGAGCTGGTCCTGCTCCAGGAGAGGCAGTGGGGCTTGTTCCCTGCTCTGGGAGAGGCCTCCAAGGTGAGGCCTTTTTATGAGGTTGTTCGTGTCCAGAGAACCTGTCCAGTAAAGGGCCTGTTTAGGCCTACAAGGGGTCAGGACCTGAGCTGCTCAGGCCTAGAAAAACAGTAGGAGAAGGGAGGGTCACTGTCCAGCCAGGGAGAGGGGACCCAGTATCAATAGTTCATAGGTGCGTATTTTACATTTGGATATGTTACAAAATCACCTGCCCGGATTTCTGTTAATCAGATATTTTTCACGAATGGGCCTGTGACTTAATTGAAACAGTTGTTATTCCTGTATTTCCACTCTTCTTCAGTTTGAAATTCCACAGCCAAAAAGAGCATGTCTGTGAGAATAATCATCTCCATACCTAAAATAGATGACAGATCAAAAATCACAATGAAAATAAATATAAATAAGATTTCAGTACGGTAGACAAAATGAATAATAGGTCTTTAGGCAGAGGAGAAAAGGAGAGGTTTTCTTGAGCTGGATAAAATAATACTGAGAGATCAAAGAGCAAAAATAAAAGATTATTTGGAAACAGGAAACAAAAGGGAATAAAGTCCAGGTTGTGTGTGGGCAGCGTGGCCTTTATTCCCACTGCATGCGGGTGAGCAGAGTCTGAGAGGGTGGAGGTGGGTGGGGATTTTAAAGGGTCCGACAGACGGGCAGAGATGGGTTTATGACTCTTGGCTGAGTGGGACAACCACGTACTCACTTCTACCTGGACGGGTCCGTTCTATTTGTCCCTCCCTTTGACTCTTATCAAATACAGCCATTAATTATTCTCTCACAAATATACAGCACTTCTTAGAAGGCTCAATAAAGCCAAACGGCGTAAACAATGTAGTATGGAAATAGGGTCAGCCTCCCAAATTGATTCCACAGCTGATGAGGGGTGTGGATCTGAGCCGATATTTAACTTCACTGTTTCTCCTATGGACTTATTGATTGCTGGCTGAAATCCCAATGCTGTATAATAAGGCAAGTTATCATTATTTAGATATTGACAGTAAACAATAGGCCTAAAAGGAAATTTCAATGTTTTTAATTTATTGTGCATTTTTGTTTTGTTTGAGACATAGTCTCACTTTGTTGCCCCTGGTAGATGTGGCGTCAGGGCTCACAGCAACCTCAGGCTCTTGGGCTCAAGTGATTCTCTTCCCTCAGACTCCTGAGTAGCTGGGACTACAGATGCCCGCCACCACGATGAGGTATTTTTAGAGACCTGGTCTCACTCTAGCTCAGGCTGGTCTCTAACTCTTTGGTCTGGACTTCTTGAGCTCAGGCAATTCACTCCCTCCTCCTCCCAGAGTGCTGAGCCACCGGCCCCTGGCATTTTTCTTTTTAGTGCTTTTTTCTGTTGTTCTACATGGCCCGGGGGAAGTGTTTTGGCTGGGCAAGGGGATGTTTTGTAGACTTAGTCCAAATTCTCTAAACTGCTGAATTAACTCCTACAATTGACGTCTTTGGGTTTTCCTTTCTCAAGCACAGAAGAGAGAGAACAATCCATTTTTAAATTAGCTCATGCAAATGAAGAGTGAACAGAAGCAATCAGAATTTACACATCAATGTTAGATGGAAATCTCTTTAAATTAGCAGTGAAGTGAGGTTCCTACAGGACTGAAGACAGAAGGGAAAGTTTGAAGTGGAATTTGCTAAAAGGAAAAAAAAATTCCTTTTTCATTTTGTCAGTCATTGTTTTAGGAATGTATTTTAAACATCCTGAATTCATACGTTTATTAAGAAATACTTCTGGCCTTCCCCCAAATTGGAATGATAGCTCTTTAGTTAGAATCTCCAAGTTGTATTAGCAATAGACATTTACTGTAAATTAAACTTGGACTTTCTATTTTATATTATTTTATTTCACATTTTAAATGTTTGCTCTTATTTACTTACATATTTTTTTTTTCTCCTAACTTAGGTGTTTGGTTCTTTCTTCTTTTTAATTGTTGGGGATTCATTGAGGGTACAAAGAACCAGGTTACATTGATTGCTTGTGTTGGATAAAGACACAAGGTTCTTTTTGATTGCTTGTGTTGGATAAAGACACAAGGTTCTTTTTTATATTTATACTTTCTCTCACCTGTTTCCTTACCACCATCTCTCTCTTTCTCTCTCTCTGTATGAAATTTATACTCTCTTTTTAGGCAGAAACAGGTGGACAAAGAGCTTCTCCTGTGTTTGATGATTCTTAGTAGCCTTCAGCTCCGAACAATCTTATGCCAAAGTGGCATGTTCTAGTCCTGGCCTACTCTGCAACACCATTGAATGTTCATGAACAGAAGTTTTTCTTTCAACTTATATAGGTATATTTTAGTTTTAACATATTATATGTCTTAGCTGTTTATCCCCTACCTAAAAGGAAGTGGAAGTCTTTGTCTTTTGGAATGAAAATGATACAAATTCAGAAAATAAAGGCAGGATTATATTCAGCTTCATTTCAACAAGTATTCCTTGAGCACCTATGACGCTCCCAGGAATGTTCTGGATCCTGAGAACACGTCCTGCCCTTGTGGGAAGGCGTTTTCAGGGGAGCAGAGAGAAAATGGAAGGGTGAGAATGTGGTTAACAAATGTGGAAGATCATTTATCAATGCGAGTCATAGAGAGAAAGCAGTGAAGGGGGTGGAATATGTCAGATGGGAGTTTGCAAATATGAAGAACATGGTCAGAGAAGACAAATTTAAAAAATGACTTCCGTGCATGGATATAGCAGGCCCTGCAGGCAGATTAAAAGGGTCTAATACAGGGGTGTATTCCAGGATTGCAGAGGGAGCCAGTGTGATTAAGGCAGAAGGAGCCAGGGGTACAGCTGAGGGCGGTGGGCAGAGTGCAGGTGGTGGGAGATGTTAGGGGGATTATGAGGAGCAGCGTAAGGCCTTGGGGGCTACTCAAGAAAACGAGAGGCTTTGAGCACAGCAGACGTACCTGTCTCTAAGGTTCAGTCTTCCTGCTAGGCAGACGATCAGTGGCAGTAGAGAAACAAACCCCTTCCTCATTTTGATGTTCACGGTGTTAGACACACCTCCAGATCTGGTCTCAACAAACACCGATGCTTAGTGATCCAGGAGAGGATGAGAAAATAATGAAGCTAAATGATTAAAGCATCCGTATGTGAGATGATGAAAGACCATAGGTACTCAGCCCCAGCTACACGGATTTCAGGGAGTGATTTAGGTCGTGACAAATTACACTGTCACTTTGGAGGCCCAGCTGCGGCATACCTCCCGTGTTTACAGTGTGGTAACGGGGTCCCAAGCATGGCTGAAAATTAAAGACCTAAGACTGTGAAATTATGTATTAAATCTCCTGAGTTTTAGAATAATGGACACTCATTCCTTCAGCACAGGAATGTCAACAAATCGTGTCTGAGGGAGGGTATACCAGAAAGGCCTCGGTGTGCGTTTTCTAATCTACAGCAACATAAAGCCTGAACCCACACTGGGGAGTAAATCAGAAGGGAGATACAAGGTGATGGGAAAGGCTGGCATGGTGGCTCACGCTTGTAATCCAGCACCTTGGGAGGCTGAAATGGGGGGATCACTTGAGGCCAGGAGATTGAGACCAGCCAGAGTAATAGTGAAAGTCTGTCTCTACTACAATATAAATAAGTTAATAAATGAGTTAATAAATAAATTAATTGAGCAGGCATGGTGGCTGAGTCAGATGGGTCACTTGCACCAGAAGTTCGGGGTGAGCTATGATGATGGTCCTGTACTCTAACTGGGCAGCAGAGCAAGAACCTGTCTCAACAACAACAGGAAAAAAAAAGAGAGAGAGAGAGAGAAAGAGAAAGGGTAAAAAAGGAGATCAGTGTCTACATTCAGGTCTTTTCATACGAGAGCCTTCTCAAAATGTTTTTCTTAAAACTGTTTTGTCATAATCCAGCGATGATTATGGCCTAAATGAAAGGATTGTTTGCCATAATGATTTTTAATGTGCTGACATCCTAAAATGATTCTTAACAGAGATACACATTAGAATACTTCCTCCTTAAATAGCAGGATCCACACACATCATCTAAAGCAAATTTCCATTATGAATCCATAATGCATGCACGGTTTATCCATTTTTATTACAAATACGTCATTGCTTTGCAGATCTCAGGCACCAGGAATTGCTGGAGTCTGTACATTCACTGTATAGTTTTAGTAAAAATAAAGCAGTAAAAGTCGCTAACTCATTTATTATCAGTGTGTACTCTGTACGAATCGGGCGTTTCAACGATAACCCTGCCTGTTACAGTGGGTAGACCTGCCTTACCGTGGCGTTTGTAAGTCATTTCTAAGGGAGAATTATACAGCCGCTGACGGCCTGTCCCTCACTCTTCAATGCTGAAATGCTGCAGGGCCCCAGAGCTGCCATTAATGAAAGTGCTCAACACCTAACCTTAGGGGTCTCTTACAGGGCGTGGAGTCTTCAGGATGGGAAGATACACTCTGGCAATTTTTCTCTAAATCTTTGACCAGGGTTCCAGGGGGTTTTGTTCCTTTGCTTTGTTTACAAAGCAGCTTAGAAACCTGGGATAGACTCCTGCAGTTTCATGAGAAGGGACTGCAGGTTGCCTGGATGAGAATATTCACAAAACAGTTGAGGGAATGGACAATTTTACCTTAAAACTTAGTGTGAAACTTACGGAGGCAGCAACTTAGATAGAGGGGTTTGTGAAAGTTTGAAAGTATCCCACGTGTTGGGAAGGTTGGAGAATAAACCTCGCATTTTAGTAACGCTACTGGGTTAGTTCAAACTTCCAGATCTTTCTCTGTGAAATCCCCCTCCGTGGTGTATATGTTAATTAGCACTCCCTTCCATCTTGGTACGCTGAATTTCCTGATTTCTTGGCTACTAAATCTGATGATAGGCTACTTGGAGAGAGGTTTTGACAAAACTGTACTTGTAAATCATGTTTTGTGTGTGTTCCTGGCTGCCTTTCCTCCTCAAAACTTTTCATTTTTTGTGGATGCCCATTTGGGGACTGAGTAAGAAAATAGGACCCTTTGAAATTGGTAGTTAGCCATTTGGCAAACCTCTAATTCCTAATCTGTAATATTGTTTTTGGTTCTCTTCTTTTACCAGTAGGAGAGATTAGATCTTTATTTATAGATTATTTCTCTCTCTTTCTTTCTCTCTCGATTCACTGCCTTTCAAATGGCTCCAGAAACATCATGATTATTATTAATTTATTTTTTTTCCACTGAATCTCTTAAGCTTCCCACAATGGGATTATTTTATTTTAAACAGAGATCTCATTAAGCTCTGCCAGAAATGGGCCCCATTTCCTAGACCATGAATAACATACTTGACATATGTCCAAATCTGTTTTAAAGTTTCAAAGTGCTGTTGGCCATTGGACAGATGACTTGAACCTTTCCAGCCCCCACCCCCACCCCTCTGAGACAGAGTCATGCTCTTTTGACTGGGTAGAGGGCAGTAGCCTCATCATAGCTCACTGTAACCCGAAACTCCTGGGCTCAAGTGAGCCTCCTGTCTCAGCATCTAAATGCCTGGCTAATTTTTCCATTTTTAGTAGCGATGGGGTCTTCCTCTTGCTCAGGGTGGTCTTCAAAGCTTGTCTTCAAGCAATCCTCCCGCCTCAACCTCCTAGAGTGCCGAGTGCTAGGATTATATTACAGGCGTGAGCCACTGCACCCACCCTGTGTCCTGTTATTCCCCATTAGTAAATGGGAGATTTATAATACTCCTTCAGTTGTTGTAACAATTAAAAAGATCACTCTGTGTAAAATAATAATTTAATGAGGATCAATCAGAATAATCCTTAGCACAGGTCCTGGTGTAGAGTGAGTGCTCTGTTGTATTTCTGTGTTATAGTAATCATCACATATTGTCTGTGAAGAATAAATGATATGTTTTCCTACACTTCCTACTCCGTCTCTTTGTAAGCAGTCTGTAATGGTAACAGGTGAATTACCTTCATCAGTACCACCACCTCCACCATCCCAGAGCATTGACAGTCTTGCTGCCTAAAATGCCAACTTTTGTTATCTGAATAATAGTGAAATCTATTTGTAGAGAAATAAATCAGTGCTTATAAACTGCTTTTCAGTTCCATTTGACTTTTGTGGGAGAGCTGAACACCCTCAGTCCATTGCCAACCCTTTGCCAGTATAAGCTGCTTCTGTTTATGACCTTCTGGATACTGAAATAAAAATTAGAAAATAAAAAAAGTTTAAGAACCCAAGCTTGGCTTGCACCCACGATGGCATTCAGTACGATTAGGCTGAATTTGGCTCTTCTTGTGCACTAATAGTCAGCGCGTCTGACACGTTGGCTCTGGGCTTTTCCAGCACGAATGTTCGTGCTTTGTAATATTTTCTGCTTAGTCCAGGGACATATTTGTTATGTTTCACTTTTTGCTGGCAGTGTTGTAGGGGATGGAAGTGTGACTCAAAATGTGGGAAACACGAAAAGAACCAGTCAAATACTTGTGTCTTTCTTTCCTACTCGCTTGTGTCCAAATCAGGGTGTGTAGTTCACTTGCCGAAGGAAGAAATGCTGAGATCCCTTACTCGCTGTCGTAAGTGTGGTGTGGATTTAGTAGTGCATTATACAGCGAGTCCACAAAGTTCATGTGCGATTTACTGGGCTAAACTGTTTTAAACTGCACGTGAAGTTCATGTCTACCCTGTATATGTCCTGTGAAACGAAAATCCACCTTTGAAGAACTAGAATCATGCCCCATGTTCTTGCTGGCCCCTGAAGGGCATGCCTCTTTCATGCCTCTGTTGTTATTAATTATTTGCCTGGAAGTAAAATAGGAAATGGGGAACGAGGAAGGAGCTCCTGGGTGTGTCTTCCGTTGCTTTAAAACCCTGGTGAGTAGCTTGTGATATGCAACAAAAAATTAGTTCACAAGATCATTCGTATGGACAATAATAGTTCATCAGGCATCTTCTAGGCACCCACACTCCCCTGGAATATAAAATTATTTCCCCAACATCTCAGAGTAGAAACCACACTGAGGAAAGGATATCTGAGTGTATTTAACCTTTACATCACCGGGAGAATCTCAGTTTCCCAAGGAAATTCACATGTCTTGAAATTTTTATGATCATTGGATTTGTCTTTTGGGATCTAGGGGATAATCTGAGCAGTTGTATTAAGGGTAGAGCTGCCTTTGGCGTTCATTAGGTTTGTGGGAATGAAGTCCTACGGAATCTGCACAATCTTTCCATCCCATTGAATTTGCTTATATTTTTATATCTTATTTTAAAGAAATGGAGGGTAATCTGCCCCTTCCTAACAGCACCACGGTCTGTTACTTCCATCTGACTCTCCCATCCAGTCTCCGCTTAGCTTCTGCTGGACAAAGGTCTCCATTTTTGTGGCCATAGACCAGTGGAAAGAGATAAGTCACAGATTTGGTGTATTTCACTGAAATATAGATTCTCTGATTTGTTTAAAGGTCGTAGTGATCTGTTAGGTGAAAGGTCATGATAGTTGGATGGTGTTAACTTGGAAAAGGTGTAAAAATTGTGGAAAAGATACCGTAATTCAAAGATAAACATAGAAACTTTTATTTTATTTTATGTTAGACACAGTCTCACTTTGTCACCCTCAGTTGAATGCTGTGACATCACAGCTCACAGCAACCTCCAACTCCTAGGCTTAGGCAATTCTCCTGCCTCAGCCTCCCAAGTAGCTAGGACCAAAGGTGCCTGCCACAAACTCAGGCTATTTTTTTGTTGCAGTTTGTGGGGCTGGGTTTGAACCCGCCACCCTCGGTATATGGTGCCAGCACCCTACTCACTGAGCCACAGGAGCCACTGTAACTTTGTCACAAGGTTCTTAAGGAGTAGGGATATGCTTTATTAATAAAATTAACCAGGATCGGCGCCTGTAGCACAGTGGTTACGGCACCAGCCACGTACACCAAGGGTGGTGGGTTTGAACCAGGCCCAGGCCAGCTAAACAGCTGCAACAAAAAAATAGGAAGGCGTTGTGGCAGGTGCCTGAGGTCCCAGCTACTTGGGAGGCTGAGGCAAGTGAATTGCTTGAGTCCAAGAGTTTGAGGTCGCTGTGAGCTGTGACGCCACGGCCCTCTACCCAGGGTGACATAGTGAGACTCTGTCTCAAAAATAAATAAACAAATAAATAAATAAATAAAATAGTCAGTAGCTACATTGCCAGCTCCATCATATTTGATTTCTGTCATTCAAGATTCATTTATTATCAGGATGGAATGCCCTATGTTCAGTAACTTATTTGCTAGTAGATAGAAGTTAATTCTGCTCATGGTGCATTGTATCGCAATGCCATTTTAAAATCAATTCAAAAGAGTGAATTCTGCCTCCAGTCTTCCAGTTTAAGGAAATTTTTTGAGAGAGTAATGCATGTCTGAAAAGATGATAGATATTCTACTTATCCAGATTTATTTATCTCGACTGCATCTCATTTATAATCTTTAGGTTCGTGAGAACCCCTTGGTCTCTTCACACATCCTCTCTTTCCAGAAAGAAATGTAAGTAAATTACTCCTTTTTACAAAAACATGTTAACTCACGGAATGCGGAAGGCCTGAAGAGACCAAAGTCCCTTTAGGATATTTGACCTAATTTAGGTGAAGTGTTATAATATCCAAAATGTCTAAACTTATGCTAAATGATTATGGATCAATCCCTTGAGGAAAAGCAGATATTCGCCACACTCATTTCTCTCTACAAAATACAGTAACAGTTGTTTCGTTTATACCACATAGAATCTTACAAGTTACAACCTAAAAAACTCGTAAAATATATCTTATATGTGTGAATTATTATTTAATTCTCACCGAGGTTGACTTTAAAAATTATTTTTTAGCTGAAACATTCCCTTTAAGTGACATATATGTGTATGTGTGTTTATGTGTATGTGTGTGTGTTTATATAGAGAGATGTGGATGAATACATATATTTATATCGGCGTGCCTCAGACATACCGTAGGCTCCGTTCCAAAACACCGCAGTGAAGTAAATATTGCAAGGAATCACATCACATGACTTTTTTTTTTTATTTCCTAGTGCATAAAAAGATGGTTTGGATATTATACTGTAGTCTGTTAAGTGTGTAACAGTATTATCTAAAAAAGAAAAAAATACCTTAATTAAAAATACTGTATTGCCAAAATATGCAAATAGTCATCTGAGTCTTGGGGGAGTAGTAAACTCTTTGCTGCTGGAGGGTGTTGTTTTCAGGACTGATGGAGGTAGTGGCAGCTGAAGGGTGGGGTGGCCGTGGCCACCTCTTAAAGTAATATGCAAGTACAGTTTGTCTCTCCCATTAACCCTTCCTTTCATCCAAGATTTCTGTTTAGCAGGTGGTGCTGTTTGGTAACATTTTACCCACAGTCCAACTTCTTCCAAAGTTGCAGCCAGCCCTTTCCAACCCTGCTGCTGTTACTCAGCTTACTTTCTGTAAATCCTCGGTTGGGATCTCAGCCACGTTCTCAGCGTCTTCACTAGGAGGAGGCGCCACCTCGGAAATCACTCTCCGTGGTCATTCGAAGGAAGTAGTTCCTCATCTGTCCAGCTTTGATCATGAGGTTGCAGCAATTTAGTGGCATTTTCAGGCTCCGCTTCTAAATCGAGCTCTCATGCTATTTCCACCACATCTGCAATTACTTCCCCCGTAAAGCTGTGCACCCCTCAAAGTCAACCGTGAGTGCTGGAATCAACGTTTCCCCAATCTCTGTGAATGTTGGTGTTTTGATCTCCTCCCATGGAGCATCTAGAATGATGTCCTATTTCTATAATGTTATCAAGTGACTTTTTGCACAGGTCCAGCAGAGGAACCGTCGTCTAGGGCAGGGATAGCTTTACAAAATGTATTTCTTGAATAGTAAGACTTGAAAGTGGAAATTGCTGTTTGATCTTCAGGCAGTAGAGTGTAGGTTGTTTTATTAGATATGGAAACGATGTTAATCCCTTTCTACTTCTTCCTCAGAGCCCTTGGGTCACTAGGCATATGGTCAGTGGTCACTGATACTCATAAAGGGATCATTTTCCTCAGCAGTAGATCTCAACAGTGAACTTAAAATATTCAGTCAGCCATGGAGTAAACAGATGAACTGCCATCTAGGCATTCTTTTGTTCTACTTACAGAGCACAGGCAGAGTAGATGTAGCATAATTCTTAAGAGCGCTAGGATCTTCAGGATGGGAAATGAGCCCTGGCTTCAGTTCACAGTGATCATCTGCCTTTGCTCATAACGAGAGAACCAGACTTGACTTTGAAGTTTTGAAGCCAGGCACTGGATTCTCTCTAGCTAAAAAGGTCCCTCTGATAGATGGCTGTTGGTCTACATCACAAACCTGTTGCTCGGGAGGTGCTTGTGGCTCAAAGGAGTAGGGCACCGGCCCCATGTACTGGAGGCGGCGGGTTCAAACCCGGCCTCGGCCAAAAACTGCAAAAGAAAACTCCCAAACTGGTTGTACAGTGCAGCCACATTTGTTGACTGTCACTCAACTATTTGTGGATAACTTTTTGCAGCTTATCTTCTGCAGCTTCCTCACCTCTCAGCCTTCCTCCTTTGGAAGAGAGTCAAAGCCTCGCTCTGGGTTACTCTTTGGCTTGAGGTGATACTGGCTGGTTTAGTATTCCATCCAGACCACTGAGACTATCTTTCTATTAGCAATCTAGCCATTTTTCTTTGTACGACTCATGCATTCCCAAGAATAGCGTTTTTTATATTCTTCAAGAACGTCTTTTCGCGTTCACAACTTGGCTAACTGTTTGGCACAAGAGGTCTGCCTTTGGGTCTGACTGCTTTCAACCTGCCAACATACTCACTCAACTTCATCATTTGTAGCTTTTGATATTAAAAGTGAGAGACAACTGGAGGTTTATTAATTAACCTAATTTCAAAATTGTTGTGTTTTGGGGAATAAAGAGGCTCAAAGAAAACGAGAAAGAAGAGATGGGATGGTGGCTGGTCAGTGCACACACGTGAAGTCTGCTGTCGTACATGGGAGCAGTCTGTGGCCCACCAAAACAATCGGAATATTAACAGCAAAGATTACCGATCACGGGTCATCCTAACAGACACAATAATAATGAAAAAAGTAGGAAATACTGTGAGAATTTCCTAAGAAACAGGAAAAAGCACGTGCTTTTTGGAAAAATGGTAGATTTTTTTCAAAATGGACAGCCAGTAGATTTGCTGTCCTTCATGATTGCCATGTGACTTTGATGATAAGAAACAGAACATTTGCCAAGCACAGTAAAAGGAAACAGAATAAAATGAAGTTTGCGTGTGTGTACAGTGTATGGTCATTCTATACCACGGACACTCCCATGAATAGGAAGTCTAATATAAAATGTGCAGCACTTTACTATTAACAACATACGGGTGCCCAGTTTACTGCTGCCTTTAAACGATTGTCACTAAAAAAGGTTTCCTTCCCTCCCTCCCTCCCTTCCTCCCTTTTTTCTTTTTTTCTTTCTTTCATGTATTTGTTCAACAACAACAAAATAGCACCTCAACTCCTAACTCACAGAACACAGAGCTGCCCATGTTGCATCATCAATCTCGCCCATTCATCTCAAACTCTGAGCTTTAAGAACTTTAGTGACCATTTGCTTCATTTGTTCCTGTGTTTTATGATAAAGAGGCAGGCAGGGAAGGGAAATACGAAATGCTTGACAATTAGTAGAAAATGCAGGGCAGGAACTCAAGCGTTACAGAATGAAAATTCAACAAATTTTACTACTTTAAAGGACCTTTGAGTTCATCAGCTCTGTAATTTTCCCGATGAGGGAACTAAGCCTCAGAGAAGTTGAATAATTTATCAAAGTCATGTAGTTAGTTCAGCAGTAGAGTAATTACTCAAGCGCAGTTTTAACTGCTACGTTAAATTCTAAGTCAGTTCAATCAAGATCAGTGTCAGGGGAGGTTTTAGGGGCTGATATGGTGTGAATGTTTGTGCCCCTCCTCCCCGATTTTATCTATTGAAACCCAATCATTAATATGATGATATGAGGAGGTGCAGGGCCTTTGAGAGGTGAGTAGGGGCTACGTGCCCTTAGGAGCTGGATTTGTGCTGTTATAAAAGAGGCCTCAGGGAGCTCTCTTGCCCTTTACACCGCGTGGGACCAGAGCTAGAAGCCACCAACTGTGAGGTTGGGGCCTTCCCTGGACACCAGGTCTGCCAGCCCCTGTACCTTGGAATTCCTGTCCCCCAGAGGGTGAGGAATAAATGTTTGCCATCAATGAGCCTCCTGGCTTATGGGATTTTTTTATAGCAGCCCACATACTGAGGCAGGGAGTTTAAGTAACCTACACTGATTTCTATCATCCTTCCCCCCAAGTAAACCCTGGCCAACTAAACCTGAACTACTAAAACTTTTAAAAAAATGGGTACGTGAGTAGGAAAGACACAATCGTCAGACTGTTGAAGTCACATCTCAACTTGTACAATTGTACCTGGCCAGTCGTTAGGAAGGAAAAATAATTGTAAGCCTTAAGCAAGACGCTTGTCTTCCCTACCATCTAAAGTATCAGTCAGATGACTGTTTGTTCCCTGTCCCCTGCGGGAGCCTTCACTGAATTTGCTGATGTTTCGTCTTAGACGTTTTGTCAGAGCAGGACATAAATTGGGTCGAATGATTAATTTGCTTTGCTGTTTATTATATCACTTATTATGGTATCTTGTATTTTTTCTCATTCCATTTTCATGTATCTTTAAAGTTACCGATTACATGATTATTGTATTAGCAAGTTTCATCCTGAATCTTCTTTCGTCATCATTGTGTAATCGCTATCTCTTATCTATTCGTTTTTTTAATCTTTGTCCTTTTTTGGCATGGCCACATGCCAAGTATTTATAAACATTTTTAAGACTTCTCCAGAAACATACGCTCAAATAAGCAAACAAAACACAATAATACGTAGATGGTCATTTATTGAAGTCTGTACACTGCCCTACTCCAGACCCTTTCTCTGTTGAACCTTTTTCCTCAATTCGTGAACATACTTTGGGTTTGGTTTGTTTGGTTTTGTTTTTCTGGAGACAGGCTCTTGCTGTCAGCCAGCTGGGGTTGAGCGGCGCTGCCCTGGTTCGCTGGGACCTGGAACTCCAGGATCCTCAGACTCCCACGTTTTTAAATTTCAGGCATGAACCCCCACTCCAGCCTGTATGAATGCTTTGTAACTAAGTTTAATCTGTACCTTGAGGGGACCCAAATTCAGGTTTTCCTGTTTCCCCTTTGAAGGTCAGGGCCACCTGCCCCCAGCGCGGTCTGGAAGCAGTCCTCCCTACATGGAGCCGCTCACCTGCAAGGTTGGGCTGTGAAACGGAGCCATTTCCAGTGGTTGTACAGCATCTTTTTCTCCATCTTCATCGTCATTGAAACGCTGTGTCACCTGATACCAGTTGCCATCCCTGCCGTGGTCCCCTCCCCTCCGTTGCTTCTGTGAAACGGACACTGGCTCTCCTCTTCTTGCTTCCTCAGGGCCCTTTTATTTCATGATTTCTTCTTCTGTTTCAACCCCATCCCCCAAATTCCACCTAATCATTGAGCCAATCTTCAAGTAGATTGCCTTTTCCAGAAAAGAGACTGGTGCTAATCTGTGTATCTAGACTAATAATTGAATTAAGAAATTGATTTAATGAATGGAGCCTAGAATATTCTAACAAGCTACATGACAGAGTGACTCTCATATGGCAACCGTCATACGGTTTGGGGACTCTTTCGTTTCCATTGCCTGGGTGTAGGGGTCTGTGTATTAGGTTTAAAAAAAATGTATTTTTTGACCATAGGATCATGGTCAAAATAGTTTCAAAAACATCTATCTAGATTGTATGCCTTGACAATATTTTTGTAGTTTTTTCCTATTGAATTTTATAATAAAATGTATTTATTTATTTATTCATGCAGTTCAGTTGATTCACCCACCTGGACTGGCTTATATATAAGATTTTTTTTTTTTTTTTTTTTTTTTTTAATCTAAATGCTTGCCTTAGCTGGGCATGGTGGCTCACTCCTGGAATCATAGCACTCTGGAAGGCTGAGGCGGTGCATTGCCTGAGCACATAAGTTTCAGACCAGCCTGAGCCAAGGCGAGTCCTCCTCTCTAAAAATAGCTGGGCATTGTAACAGGTGCCTGTAGTCACAGCTACTTGGGAGGCTGAGGCAAGAGAATTGCTTGAGCCCAAGAGTTTGAGGTTGCTGTGAGCTGTGACGCCACGGCACTCTACCGAGGGTGACATAGTAAGACTCTTGTCTCAAAAATAAATAAATAAAAATAATTAAGATATAAATAAGTAAGTGCTTGCCTTAATCTGTGTCTCTCTCCCAGTCTTTCCCTTTATCTGCTGGAGATAATAGCCATCTTTGTCCACATCAATAGCGTTCCATTACTTCTCTCCACATCTTGATAATTTAAAAATTTTGGACTAATTTCCTGAAGTATTTCAAAGTCTCACTCCCTCTGTCCATTCCTGTCTTCCTAACTTTCGTCTTCTGTGGGTGATCACAATAATCATCTTACACTTCCTTCTAATCCTTGTCTCTCTTTGAATTCTCTCGAATCCATTTTGCTCATCTTGAGCATGTTATTCTTCTTAATATTTGATAATACCTAATCAAGACTCTTCTCAAAGATACCAGCACCTCATCTATGAAACACACCCTTACCCTCCATAGTCTTTCATGTTTTTTCACCATCACACTTACCGTTAGTCGAAATTATGAATTCGTGGTCCCTTTTCTGTTTCTCCCCATCAGAGATTGTACTCCACAACCCTGTAGGGTTTTTGTTTGTTTGTTAATGCCCCAGCTCTTTGGATTATGTCTAAGAACGCTGTAATTTTTTGTTGAATGAAGTAAAAACCAGACCTGTACTCTCTTCAACACAACAATGCACATTTTCTCTGATCACATGCATTCCTTCTTATCTTGCACCTTTTGCAAGGAAAACTCCACTCCTCACAACTAAACTAGACTCCTCATCATTGCCCGAATAAACACATGTTTTCTTCCGTGTTTATTTCAGTTTAAGCCAAATGGAGAAATAGGGAATCAGGGAAATGACTGAGGCTGGAGTCCCAGGCCTCAGAAGCAAGGTGGGGGTTGGTTAAAATCAAGGTTATCTTAGAAAACATCTTCAAGTAGTGAAGGCAGAGGAGGGGACTTGAGGGATCATGGAGGGAAGAATCGTAAAATCCAAAGGAGATTTATATAGAAAAGGAGACACACACACATGATGCTATGTGACAGCAGGGCGACAAGATGGCTCAGACCTGAGGACCCTGGAGGGTTGGGGCTGTGTGGAGGGACGTAGTGATTCTATTGGAGGCCGGTGTGTAGTGAGGGCCCCAGATGGCTCTCTACACTACCTTTCCTCCTATCAATCAGGAATGATTTTGTGTATATTTCTTATATTCATTTAAACCCCCATAGGGTCAAACCACACACACCCCCTCCCCCCCCCCCCCGTAACATGGACAGGGCTTCTGCATGACTGATGCTGTGCTTGGCAGTAGATTTAATACCTATGAGCATGGTTCAAATTATTATCCTCACTGAATACAGAAGAAAACTACCACTTAAAACTTTTGAGAAATTGCTAATGAACAAACAGCTTTTGGAAAGCAATCATTGCATTCATATTCATCTCCCGGAGAATAAAGCTTATTTCTTGGTGTATAATAAAACTCAACAGCTGTTTGTTGAATGAATTGTTGAGTAGATAGATAAATAAATTGTATTAACTTACAAATAATACAAGATTCACATTGGATGATTTTTCCCAAATGAACTGTTTGTGTGTTTTCAAAGACTTTAATATTTGTTAGAGAATTCTTGAAAATTCTGTTGGCTTCCTATAAATTCTTTTTCTTGGCAAAACATGCTTCATAGATTTAGTGTTATGGTTAACAAGCTCATAAACCGTACCAAGCACTATGATCATGCAATTCCTCCCTTCTTTAAAAGTGTAAATATTATTCCCGTGGGTTTATAGATCCTCTTCAGAAACCGATCTGCGGGCTCCAAGTTCTCAAGAAACTTTTAACTTTTTCCAAATACTGTCTGTACAGTTTTTCTTCCTCCTGTCATTTTGTGCTTCAGTGAAAAAGACACAATTCACTCTGCTTCTCTCTTCAATTTTGTTCTGCGAACCCTTTTCTAGAACATTCTGTTGTGACACATAGAAGTTAAAACCCTTCATGTACCCAGATGTTATAAGGCAAGAACAGAAGCATATTGTAAAATGCACATGTGTTTTTTAAAAAAGAGTAACCTATGAGATAGTATGAATTATCTGACTATAGATGAACTTATTTTTTAATATATGAAATTTGAAAAATACATTTCCCAAGCCTTAAAAATTCTGAACAATGTCTTCTGGGATTGATGGTACTTGGGGTAGGGTAGTATCTCCAAATACTATAAGTCAAATAATGTACCAGCCACGTGTGATTAATAAAAATTACAGCTATGTCACAGTGTTGGCCCATAAATGCTCATCATGAAATACATATTTCAGAGATTTATAATTATTTAAAATGTACAATTCCAAGTCTTAATTCTGTGAACTGACCTCATCTTCAAGACCACCCAGATAAAGAACTGCTTTTGGCATATCAAATCCTCAAGAATCTTTATGTAAATAAGGCCCTCCAAATTTAGATTTTTTTTTATGTGCCAAATACTTAGGGCACTTTTGAAATAAGATTTGTGGGACATCTAAACTAAACTTAGAATGAAAATAACAGTTTTTTATTAGTGTAGAAAATAAGACATGTAAAGGGATTTATTCAATAAATTTAGCACCAAAAGTGTGTCCTATTAAGGGGTGTCCAACCTTTTTTCTTCTCTGCCTCACTTTGGGAGAATAAGAGTTGTGCCACATACTAAATATGCAACACTAGTGAAAGCTGATGAGTTAAAAAAAAAAAAAAAAAGGTCTGGGCATAATTTTCATGCTACCTGACATTACAGATAAGCAAAACAGTCTCAAGTATTATGTCTGTGGCCCAGGGGCCACAGGTTGGACACACCTAGAAGATAGAAAGATACAGTGGGATCTGTTATCATATTGGAAAGGATAATCCCAATAAATATATATAATATATAAGAGTATTATATTGACTCTAATGTTTTATAATCTTAAACATTCTAGAAAGACTCGTATTTAATCTCACTTTTTTCCACATCAGAGCTATAAAGTAGGCAAATCGGATTTAAGTGTTACCATTATTACAGCACAAAGATTTTAAGTAAATCTGCATTTATCTCCATGGGTTCCTGGAGAGAATAATTTTATTTTCATTTTCAGTCTTTCAATTGCCTAAACATATTTCATACATGGTAAATAGATATTTAATGCACGTTGAATCAGTTAACACCTCTAATTTCTAATTCTTCCCTCCTCTGCACCTTCCCTTCAGGGAAACAGCAGATATTTCTAATTTTGCATAACTTTTTATTCTAAATTGCTTTTTGTATGATATTAACTTATTTTTTTGGTGAAATAAAAATCAACTACTTCATATTTCCCGTCAAGTGTGGACTAGAATCTCTTCTTTGGAGTGTCTTTATATAAGCAAGCTGTTAATTAAAATACATAAATATAGAATGAAATAAAGTACTTCTAGTGACCTGTGTTCAACAAATGTATCCACAAAAAGAGACCACATTGTATCTACTGTGCTACAGGCTTGGAGGGATGTATCCAAGACACATCCATATGATGTATCATATAACCAGAGAAACATATTAACTCTGAACCCGTGGGCATTACTCTCATTTTATGGTGAATAATATTTCCCTTTAACACACTCTTATCTTTGTTAGTTGAAAGCTCAGGGAGGGAGAAAACAATACACAACTTTGACCAAATACTCATACAAACAAAAAATGAAGCATGTTGGAAGTACATGAATAATTATTTCTAAAAACTGTTCATTTAAAGTAAAATATTTTATTCTCAAACCAGGCGGCATCTGTCCCTCGATCGTAATGTCATAAACTTTTTACATTTATACTCACCCAGTCAATTCGAAAGGTTGTTTCAACTCAGATCAAGAGAAGGAGGGAGACTCAACTAAACCATGGGCAAAATTAGAAAAATAACTTTAAAATGCACTTTTTTCGTAAAGCAACTGTATGTGCATCTGGGCGTGTATTTGTGCATGTATGTCTGTATGTACATATGCTTTATGACATCTTTGTGCATATTGAAAAAGCCGACATAAATAAATGGGATAATTTGTAAACATATGTCAGCATACTACTTTAGGACTTTAATGACTAAGTTGATATTTTAATTTTGAAATAATAAAATGTTGGCAAAATGCTATCTGAATTTAACTGTTTAAATACAACGAACAACATAATTGAAAAAAAAATGAACAAAATACTGTTTAGAGTGTAGAGAAATATATCAATAATAATCAATATCAAACATGGACCTTGAAAATAATAGAGAACGATGCATATAAAAATAGATGGCCAGAAGATATGATTGAAGTTTGATTCATTAAATCCAATATGGTGTGTCATGAAGATGTGCCAATTTAGGACGTGATTTTGAATTCACGTATTTCTTTTTTTTTATTATAAATCATAGCTGTGTACATTAATATGATCATGGTGCACCATATACTTGAATTCATGTATTTTCTAATTAAGTATATACTTCATTAGAATTTAATAGGGTTGGGTTATATTTCTTGGCTTTAAAAGGATTCTTTCTTTAAAGCAACTTTCATTTCGCATTTTAAAACCTGAAATGATAATTTTGAGATTTATTAATATTTGTGACACATCTTTGCACATGTAAACACTTTTGAAGAGATTGCCAAATTCATATTGAAAAACCTAAGTATATTATTTATATTATTTATTAATGTTAGAGGGCTCTCACATATTATAATTAAAGGTTGCAAACTTTTTTTTTTACAGCTACTTTCTGAAGACGAGTATGCTTTACTGCACTTGTCAAAGAGCTAAAAATCTTCTCTTTATTTTTTTTCCCTTTTTTTTTATTATAGATAAAAATATGCACCATAGATGTGGCCCAAGTCCATTGATTTTTTTAACCCCCACTGTGTGAATTTTCTTCCAATGTGGTGTCGTTTTATTAAAGTGAAAAAAGGAATGCAGTTTATCCTTCCTTTATCCTTTTTTGGTCTGAATCTCAGAAAGCCATTTCTGAATATGTCCCTTCTTCTGGCATTCATACAATAAATGCCTGTTTTTATTATTATGTTTCCAGCTTCCTCAACTAAGGATTTGAGCAAGATTTAACAGATCACACATTTTGAATGACATAGAGAAAATATGCTTTATGAGATTTTAAACTTGTGTTCTAGGGAGTTTAAGCACTCGGATTTAAAACCATTCTGCGTGCTCACTCTTCCACGGGTGAGCCAGAGACAGGTGGGTGTCCAGTCAGCTGTCGATCAGCCTGTGCTGTTTTAACTCATGGTCTCATACACATTTTGCTTTATTTTCCAATCACAGTTCTCACGGATATTTTTGGAGTTATTTAATTGTTTATGTATTTTCTTTCTTTTCTTTTTTTTGAGGGAAGAGTCTCACTTTGTCGCCCTCGGTAGAGTGCTGTGGCGTCACAGCTCACAGCCTCCAAGTCCTGGGCTTAGGCAATTCTCTTGCCTCAGCCTCCTGAGTAGCTGGGACTATAGGCACTCGCCACAACGCCCGGCTATTTTTTTGTTATGCCTGGCTATTTTTTTGTTACAGTTTGAATCTGTCACCCGCAGTATATGGGGCCAGCACCCTACCCACTGAGCCACAGGCGCCGCCCGTAATTGTTTATATATTTTAAAAGTTTGTCGTTGTTGTTGTTTTGAGGCAGAGTCTCAGTGTTGCCCTGAGTAGAGCGCCCTGGCATCAACCTAGCTCACAGAAACCTCAAACTCTTGGGCTCAAGGGATCCTCCTGCCTCAGCCTCCCGAGTAGCTGAGACCACAAGCATGCACAACACGCAGCTAATTTTTCTATTTCTTAGTAGTGATGAGGTCTCTCTCTTGCTTAGGCTGGTCTTGAACTTATAAATTCAAATTGTCCACCTGGTCTCCCAGAGTGCTGGGATTACAAACATGAGCCACCACATTCAGTCTGTATTTTTTAGAATTCTAATTTTATATGTTCCTCCTCTCATCCCATCCACATCCCATGTCCCATAAAGTGATGAATAAATCACTCTGTTGACCGGTGCATGCCCCCTTTCTGAACAGTGTCTGGCACTAAACGCAATTTTTATTTTTTGAACGAAGAATTGAAATTAATCCTTGAGGGGAAGAGGGTTGATGTTAATCATTCAGGAATGTGAGAATATTTATTTCCATTCCCATTTAAAAAATTATTTTTTCTTTCACAATTGATTTTTACATTTAATTTTTTTTAATCAATGGAAGAAACATTAAGGGAAATATTTAGAACTTTTATTTTAATTAAGTTCTAGAAATGTTATGGCCTTGAAAATGTGTTGTAGGCGGACTTTCTAGTATTTTTTTTTTTTTTTAGATGGGAAATGTATTTTACTAACCTCAGTGGTATATTTTGTGGTTGTGCTGAACAAATACAGAGCTCTATGTGCCCGTGTCATTTCATGACACTTTTCCCACATACAGTTCCTGATGCAGCCTTTTCACCTGTTACCTGTGATTTTTCAATGTGGTTTTGAAGTCAGTTCACAAGGCTTTGGAAACCTCAGTGTACGAGCCGTTTTTAAATCTCAGAATGTTATGCTTGTTGTTACTTGTGTTAGGGAGAAGATAAAAATCTATTCATTCAGAATCTTTCTGATGGCTTAGCTGCAAAGCTTGGGAGAGGTGCACGTTTCTTTCTGAACTAGCTGGACATTTCATTTTCAAATAATTTTAGCGGTGGCCAGAAATGTACAATGTGTGTTGTGAGCTTTGGGAGGCAGAGGGGTGTATCAAAATAGACAGAATTGATGGTTTTAGTTTGGATAGTTTCTTACTCTGAATTATTTTCTGCTTTGGAGAGGAAACTGACATTATAATTTCTTTTTTAAGTTTACTACTCCCCCTATTCTCCACGTCTGGCCTTTGGTGAAGATCCAGTGTTTCGTGGGCTGAGAGATGTGGTCGTTCATCCATCCTTCATTTACAGATACCGCTAAATAGAGACCCACTGTCTTTAAAGCCAGGATTTACATTTAGCACCTGTTCAACTTCTTAATGAACACATATTTGCTCAAAAACCTTCGCAGAAGTGTCACTGGAAATAAAACACAGCGTATTTGGTTTTTCAAGTATCACAGTCAATTTTCAAACTTGTCCCTAACTAATATTTTCTAGTGCACTAAGTGGCAACTCTTTAGTTCCTAGAACAGGTGGTAGGAAACTTCAGTCAAAAGCGTAATGACGCGGACATATATATTTCTCCAGGCCCTTTCAGCTTACGCATGCTGTTCTAACCTCAGGTGGGTTACACAGACAGCAAGAGCTAGGCACAGTTTGTGTGAGTAAAGGCAAGTGTTTCCCAGGTTGAAGTCGTCATAAAGCTTATAAAGGAGTGGTGAACACGGTTGTGTGTGTTTTTCATTGTGGTCGGAAATACCAAGCAGGTTATAACAAGGTCTCTCTTGCAGCAGATTTAGGCTGCTGAATTAGAAGAAAGGCTTTAGCATCACTTCCCTTAAGGCAAAACAAAACAGAATTATTTGCCAATGAAAGCTCTTCATCCTTTAGAATCAATATCGTGTGTGTTGGGGAGGGAGAGGGTGAGAGACAGCGAGGAAGGGGAAAATGTTACTAGGAGCTGCCTATGGTTTTCTGAACAGGCTGTACAGGGCAATTGAGCGTTTATTTGGCATTTAATAACTTTGTTCGAAATTAATTTTTTTAGTTTACCTCTGGCCTCTGTTTATTCCCAATTTATGTGTATCCTTCACTAAATTTCCTAAATGTTTCTCACTAAGCATAACAAACTTTCAATTTGTTGATTTGTAATAAAGAAAGACATGCATGTATATATTGCTGTAAAGGTAGGGTGGTTCAGTTTACAATACATGTCACATTTTAAAATGTGTGAGTTTTTTCGTCTTGCCGCAGTAGATTTTGAAACAAAGCAAGTCATCTTGTAAATGTTTATGTATAATGTCAAAGTAGTAGGAAAGAGTTCTTAAAATGATGAAAATAGGAATAAGTACTCTGTTATTTTCTGGGGTATTAAAGAAAAAAAAAAAAATCCCCTGCCAGCCACAATAAATTGAATGTCTAACTTACATTTCCTATTAAGGAATTAGAGTTCATTTCACGGAATCAGTGAGAATTCCTAAGTTTCCTGTCACTGAATTTGAGTGTGATATGCTCATATTGTTTTATGTGTTTCTGGAGAGAAATCCCCTTCCCCTGTTTCTGTTCCCCACCCTTCAGGAGAATTATTGCAACTTCCCTCCAGGGTTGTCAATTTTATGTCCCTCATTATTTTTTTATTGTTTATTATTATTATTATTATTACTATTATTGTTATTTTGAGGCAGAGCCTCAAGCTGTCGCCCTGGGTAGAGTGCCCTGGCATCGTAGCTCACAGCAACCTCAGCCTCCTGGGCTCAAGTGATTCTCCTGTCTCCACCTCACGAATAGCTGGGACTACAGGCATCTGCCACAACGCCTGGCTATTTTTTGGTTGTAGTTGTCATTGTTGTTGGCAGGCCCAGGATTCAAACCCACCAGCTCTGGTGTACGTGGTTGGCGCTTTAGCTGCTTGAGCCACAGGCGCTGACCTGGTATGTCCCTCATTTTCACCATGTGTGCCTGAGCCATGGTCTCCTGCTTTGGTAGATAGGGTTGACTATATTTCCAAACTTCTCTTCTTGGGAGTTTAAAATAAAGTGATGTTTTTAAAGTACCAGCACATGAAAAACTCCCAGTGAGCTTTAGTTATCATTATTGTCTCCTCCCTAACGAGCTTATTGTTACAGCTTCCTCAGTAATTCCCAGATTCTCTTTTCTTCACTCTAATCTGTTGAAATAATCCATTGGCTAACGATTTGCTGATTGATCTTATTAATATTATTCTTACATCATTGTCGACTACCATCATCGGCTGTCTAAACAAATTTGGACTGAATTTCTGTTTTGTTTCTGAACTTAAGGCTCCTTCCAACTCGACTGCTCCCAACCCTTGTGTAAATGTGTCTGTCTTTGCTCAGACTCCCTGCAAGGAACATTTTCCTATCTCCTGTCCTATATCTAGACATCTCGGTTCGTTGTCAGTGGCCGACACAAGTCCTTTTCCTTCCAGAAATCCTTTTTAAGAATCCAAAAACTTGGGAGGCGCCTGTGGCTCAGTGGCTAGGGTGCGGGCCCCATATACCGAGGGTGGTGGGTTCAAACCCTGCCCCAGCCAAACTGCAACCATAACAACAATAAAAATGGCCGGGTGTTGTGGCGGGCACCTATAGTCCCAGCTACTCAGGAGGCTGAGGCAAGAGAATCGCCTAAGCCCAGGAGTTGGAGGTTGCTGTGAGCTGTGTGATGCCACGGCACTCTACCCAGGGCAATAAAGTGAGACTGTCTCTATAAAAAAAAAAAAAAAATCCAAAAACTTTTTGGTAATACTTTATTTCCTTAAAATTCTGAACATGCTTTTTATTTGTTTCTCATAATTCTTTCTGTTTCATGATGTTTTGAGCCTTGAGTAGGCATTTACTGCATTCTTTTTGCAGCCACAAGTGTCTGGGCTTCCGTAGAGACAGGGACATTCTTAGTACCTGTGTCCTGGGCCATCCGCTGTACCCCCTCCCGTGCTCTGAACTTCCCCACCTGATCTTGTTATTATCTTGCGATCTTTTCATTATAATAATCGTGGAGACCATGTCTTGCCTTTTGGGATTTTGCTGTAGACGTGAAGATTTGTCATTTTCTTGATTTCATATAATAACGCTGAAGTTCCTGCTGCCAAGCCCTTTGATGTCCACCCCATGTAGACTCCTCCATATTATGTCGTGGAAGGAGATTTGAGACAACAGCCACATCTTATGTTTAATAACTCTAGTTAGTCACACCGTGGGTAACCGATATGCATTTAGAATTAAGTTGGCATGCTTTGAATAATTTTATTTGACTCATATTAATCTGAAACTAAAAATAAATAAAACATTTTCATTTGAATTGTAAATTATCTATAGTGAATGCTTAATATCTTAAAAATGTAATTTTTTGTTGTTGCGGTTGAGCTCATAGCAACTTGAAACTCTTGGGCTCAAGTGATCATCTTGCCTCAGCCTCCTCAGTAGGTGACACTACAGGTCTCTGCTACAACACCTGGCTAATTTTTCTATTTTTAGCAGAGATGGGGTCTCTCTCTTGCTCGGGCTGGCCTCGAACCCAAGAGTTCAAGCAGCCCACCCACCTCAGCCTCCCAGAGTGCTAGGATTATAGGTGTGAGCTACCAGGCTGAAATTATAATTCTTACTCTTAAGAACATGTCGAACACCCAGTATGGAAGTTTTGACATTTTCAAGAATATTGGAAAAATTGTGATATGTAGAATCTAACAGAGTTTAGGGAAATCTTATTCCTCATTGAAACAATTAAAAGACACTGTGGAATGTTATTTTATTAAATGTTGAAAAGTTACAGCAACTAGTTATAAATTCATTTTTTCGAACACTTGCTCCATTTTTAGGCCATCTCTGTGTCACAATTTCG
This sequence comes from Loris lydekkerianus, assembly GCA_963574355.1. Classification (NCBI taxonomy): domain Eukaryota; kingdom Metazoa; phylum Chordata; class Mammalia; order Primates; family Lorisidae; genus Loris; species Loris lydekkerianus. Next base: position 9,698 of record CAUYPK010134268.1, on the reverse strand, counting down.
TTTGAAGGTTACAGCTTTGTATGTGTCCACAAAAAACATGAGGCTCATGCTTTAGCTCCATAAGGCAAAAGAAATTTGAGCCTTAGTTATTGTATGGTGTTCTGCTCATTATAACTTTTTTCCTGTAATTTCAGAAATTCTACATTAGACCATCTGAATTTCAAGCTTTCCTTTTTGACTTTGGAGCTTCATTGTCTTTGGCTATTCTTCCAGGGTGTCAATTTTATTTATTTATTTTTATTTATTTATTTATTTATTTTTTGGCCAGGGCTGGGTTTGAACCCGCCACCTCCAGCATATAGGGCCAGAGCTCTACTCCTTTGAGCCACAGGCACCACCCCCAGTGTGTCAATTTTAATGGTCACTGTGTTAGACTTAATTAAATGCTACAGTGTCACTTAAATTATATGTATTCTTTGCTGGATTAGACTTGTTGAAATTCAGTGTATTAGAAGCTTAGTGGTAGCAAATGCACTTTTAAAGAAAGTAGATGATGGGTTATTTTATTGGGTTTTCAATGTTATTTTTGCTGCCAAGTATATTAGACTAGATTTTAAGAGCTCCATTTTTAAAAACTTAGATAAATATGTTGGCACAGAAAAAAATACACGTATTTAAGAAAATTATGTCAAAGTCTCTGCTGAAACACAAAATTGGTAATATTTGCTTTTTGGCAGCATGTAAGTAATGGAATGTTTTTCAAAAGCGTTGCCAGTAAGTAGAAAGCTGTCCACGTCCAGATCTGTAAGTGTCTCTCTCTGTAATTAAGAAACTCCTGTAGAATCATTAGCACCGACCAACTCCTAATTTAATTAACTCCTCCCTCAAAAGGAACCAAGTGCATATAATCTTTTAATTTTTCCAAAAGCATTTTTTTATTTTTCTTTTAATGATCTTCGTGATCCATGGGAAAAAGTGTTTGCAGCCCTTGTTAGTGATTCAGCACTGTTGTCACCTGGGCCCGTTGAAAGCGACGCCTGTGCTGTTTAAGCCCTGGGATGACACTCCTAGACTATTTGGTGTTGTCCTTCATCATATTTTTCTGCCACTGATTTGGTAATGGTTCAAAACCTGTGTGACAGTGTCAGTGCCAAGTCTTCATTCCCTCTGGCTTGGTTGTGGGTAGTATTGTCTAGCCAGCATCTGAGTGCTGTCAAACAGGGAATGTTGCAGGAAGATGAGGCCCCGTGGGGAGAAGGAACATCGAAACGCCGTGATTAGAACAGGAAAGTCTGTTTCTGTTTTTTGAGACAGAACCTGAAAGCTCACAGCAGTCTTAAACTCCTGGGCTTAAGCAATTCTCTTGCCTCTGCCTCCCAAGTAGCTGGGACTACAGGCGCTGGCCACAACACCCAGCTAATTTTTTTTTTTTTTTTTTTTTTTGTTTTTTGGTTGCCGCCGTCATTGTTATTTAGCAGGCCGGGGCTGGATTTGAACCCGCCAGCTCAGGTGTATGTGGCTGGCGCCTTAGCCGCTTGAGCCAAGTCTTTATTTCAGCCAGGGAGCAAGGGCGCATACGGCTGCTCCCTGACTGGCTGAGTCTTCTCTTTTTTATCCCCAGTCAACAAGTTCCAGCCCACTGTACCTTTCTCATCAGCCAGTTTGAGTGAAGCTGGAGAAACTGCTCTGGCTTTTTCATAGAAGGGGAAGCAAGAGTCAGTTTCCAGGTCTCAGGAAGTTAAGTTTCTACTGATTCCTAGGAGCTGAGTCACCATGGGTAGGACCCAGCAGGTGTATCCTTGGGGTCACTTTGAGAAGACCTCTGTTCTCTTAGACCTTACTTTCTCTGGGTATCCTCTCTGCACAAACAGGACCTCATGCAGTATCTGCAGGTTAGGAATCCAGTTGGTTGTGTTCAAGGTCTTGCCTGGGTTGGAGTTATAGAAGGGAGGCTTTCTGGTGCCTGAAAGATCAGCCTCCAAGGTGCCTCACTCAGGAGCCCGCAGTTCCTGCTGGCTGTCAGCAGAGCTTCCCTTCTTTGTCCCCAGGCCTGTTAGTGACTCAACACGACTTGAGTGCCTCCAAGACAGAGTGGCTGGCTTTGCACAAGGGAGTGATCAGGAGAGGCTGAAGCCCGAGGTCATTTTCATGACTGACTTTCTTCAATCACATGCTCACTCCTACCACAGTTCGGTCCATTAGAAGTGAGTGACTGAGTACAGCCTACATTCAAAGGGAGAGAGAGTAAGAAGATCTCCACTTCTTCAGGAGGTTATCGTACATACTTTTATGATTTTAAGTGCAACCTCCCACTCTCAAATTAGTAACGCTCTCACTTCTGAATCACTGACTTGTATGCTCAGCTTCCTAGCAGATTTTGCTCATGGCGCTGGTTTCTAACCATTTGCTTATGGCAGAAACCTCGTAGCCAACCTTGACACTCTCTCTTTTCCCTTATCTTTAATCAGTTATCAATTCATACAACTTTTTGTTCCTAAATATAGACCAAATAAGTTCTGTCATTACCCGTGTAAACAAGCATCTTCTGTTATCCATACTATTACAAAAATAGCCGTCTAAATTGCATTTATTGATGATTTTTAAAAATTCTTAGTAGATTTATTTATTTATGTTTACATTAAAACAAACAAACAAACAAACAAACAAAACCTGAGACAGAGTGTCACTTTTGCCCTGGCTGGGGAGTGCCCTCATAACAACCCAGCTCACAGCAACCTCAAACCCCTCTGCTTCTAGAGGAACTGGAGCGACAGGTGCACACCACCTCCCTCAGCTAATTTTTTCTGTTTTTGGTACAGGGAAGATCTCACTTTTGCTGAGGCTGGTCTAGAACTCCTGAGCTCAAGCGGTCCTCCCACCTCTCTGCATCTCAGAGTTCTAGGATTTGAGGTTCTTGGAATTGAGTTTATGGGTATGAGCTATGTTAGGTGTTACTGTGGTTTTAGGCTGTATTCTGCCTCTGATTTCTACACTCCTAAACCCAACTGACCACTGAACTTCTCCAGGTATTATCCTGACACCTTAAACTCAACATGTTGTTTCAAATGAAATTAATGATCCTGCCTCCCGCCCTCACCCAGCAGGTTGGCAGCCTGAGCTCTGGATGACGTGTAGCCTTATTCTCCTCCATACCCTTCATTGTCTAAGTCTCAAGGAGCGTTCTCTTCCTTGAGAGTCCTCCTGTAACATCCCAGGGTTATCGCAGCACGTCTCTCACCCCTGTCTTTGGGGAATAGGATGGATCTTTGGACTCCCATTTGGCCACCTGCTGCCAGCCCCAGACATCTGTCCCAAGGCTTACATCTTCAGTTACCATTACACATGTGTTCAGTATTCACTAAGGACTTTTACCATCCTGGATAGCACATCCCAAACAGCCTGTTTAACCACGGAGGGAGAACCCAGAGAGAGGAGTCAGAAAAACAGCACAGAAGCTGGATTCTCAGCAAAGAAGGAAAGAATGGAGTTGTTTCTGCTGAAAACACGCACAAGTAGAAAGCTGTTTCTTTTATTGTTTTATATTTCTTTTTACCTATATTCCTCATAATTAATCCCTGGTCTAGGGTAGGTTTTACGGAGGTGTCTGTTTGGAATTTGGGGACTTGCTGAGGTTCTGGTGATCTTCAATAGAGAATTTTAGTTAGTTCACATCTCTCTAGGTCATCACGTAATTACTGAGTAGCTTCAAAGTGCTGCCCGCGTCCTATCCAGAGGTTGCCACATTTCACCTGTAAAGCTGCTCTGATTTATTCTGTAAATATCTATTACGCACTTAGTAGATGACACTGTATTCCTTGTTATAACAGATTGCCTCATGGGATGAAAGTGGGAAGGAGCTATGTATATGCCTATGCCTTCTTATTCCAGATTACTTTGTCATAATTAACTTCACTGTGCTCAAAGCAATATCACCCCAACAAGACATGCAGTAGGCGGTCTGGGAACTCTGCGTTGGAATCATGGGCATTTTCTTTCTTTTCTTTTCTTTTCTTTCTTTCTTCCTTTCTTTTTTTTTTTCTTTCTTTTTTTTTTTTTTTTTTACATACACATGTGTTTATTAGGTTTCCACTTTTGCCTTCACAGAATTAAAGCGGCTTAAAATTTAATAACAATAACTATGTTTAAGATAAGAACTAGAAACAAAAACCTCATAAAGAACGAATGACAATAAATACATTCAGAAAAGAAATCAGATGATTGCTGCATCAAAATATTAAGCAACAACAATAATGACAAGAAAGTAACATTCCCATTGTCAAATAAGAGTATGTCTATTATAGAATGCTTTGACTCGGAGGTTCAGTACAGAGTCATCAAAAAATAGTAACAATAATAAGAAGAGGTTAATTGTGAGCATTTTCCATGTCTTAGACTTTTTCTCCCATAATGAAAATATTTCCATTCATAGCATGATATCTGAATGACAAAGTAACTTTACTTTTGACTTAAACCATTTTCCCCCCTTTGGACTTTGGTTGCTGATTAAAAACTTTAGCAATATAATTAAAGGTACCTAATTTAGGTACCTAATTAGATAATTTTGTAGGCTGGTTTCCAGGAACACATTTCCTTAAACAATGCATGCCATCATTTTTGTAGTGCAGTTCACTGAGTTGCTGATACCAATACCATTATATGTTAAGTGGAAGAAAGCATTTACACATCATTCTGTTTCTCTGTAAAAAATCTTACAGGTCCAGAAAAGATACATGTGAAAATCTAGGCCTCCTATTTTAGTTGACTTTGCGACTGCCTGGTGTTGCAAGTCGTATTTTTGACAGTGAAGACCCAGATTAAAGCTATGTCAGTGTTTTGACAAAATTGACTGATGAGTTTAATCAACCAAATTGTCCACTTTGCCAAACAAATGCACTGACAGAATGACTTGCTTATTTGTTGCTTCTTTGTTAAATTAACTTGCTTTTTTAACTTAATTGACTAGTTAAGTCAACATAATACATAGCACAGCCAGATGAATTCAAAATTTGGAAGCAGTTTCAATGTGATTTTTAAAAAATGATTATACCAAGTTAAGCATCAACTTGTCTCTTTAACAAATGTGCAGAAAGCTAAGTTGTGAAACCCTCCGGAGAGCGGCAAAAACATCTCTGTCATTCCACTTAAAATAACCCAAATCTGGAAACAGTTTTCAAATTGGAGCATTTTTTTAATGCAGTGATCCATTCTATAAAAATTGGAATACTTTAGTGAAAATGTCTTTTGTTGATGAGGACTTTATGCTTAAAGAACCCTGCAATTTCTGAATGATAAGCAAATAATTTTACTGTAGGACCAGTAGAAATGCAGTTTTCAAAAGTTCCATGAGAATACCCTGCTAAAATGTCGACAAAAGGACGAACTACAAAAAGTTACAACCAGCCTCTAGTTATGTTAAGTCCCTCACCAATACCGCAGATGTGCTGGTTTCGTCTGTGAGTTTGTGTGTACGTGTAGGTGTGCAGGAGAGGCAGTGACAAGGCAAGAGAGTGACAGAGGCGTCAAGCACGTCGCTGAACGCTCATCACAATGGCTTTGACTGTGCAATGTAGCTGGAAGAGCTAAGTGTCTTGCTGCCGACTTAGGCACGAATTATAAGGTGCAGTTACAATTTTTTTTTCTACAATATACAAGGAAGGTACTAACTCATGTCACTCTTCATTTTGAAATAATAAATGTGTTTCCTGAACCAAATCAGTATTTTCTCTTAAGTTGCAAGTGAAGATATTTAAAGTTATAAAATTTCTGTTTCCCACCCCCTCCCCTTTCCCCCTTCCCTCTCCTTTATTCTCTTTTCACATTTCCTGCCACAAGAAAAGTTTCATGTATTTATTTGGATTCATGTCTTCCATGGATGTGCATGGATGTGATTCAACTATCACAGCAAATACTTTTTAGTAACAATAACAATGTTTAAGAGAAGGACTAGAAAAAAAAACCTCATAAAGAAGGAATGAACATAAACACATTCAGAAAAGGAATCAGACAGTTGCTACATCAAAATATTAAGCAGTAATAATAATAATAATAATACAAAGAAAGTAGCATTCACATTGTCAAATGAGAGTACGTCTATTATAGAATGCTTCGCCTCTGACTTTCAGTATGGAGTCATCAGTTAATTTCTTATTATTATTGTTTTTTTAAGTCTCAAAAAATAGACAACTCATATTTATAAAAAAAAGTAAAAGACAATTTCAAAAAACAGATCATGCCAAATCTTATAGACAACAGAAAAAGAAGAAATACTTCACAATCATTCTACTTGATCTGGGTGCACCTGATACTAAAATTGGAGAAAACATATTATTATGAGGGGGAAATTACAAACATGTGTCACTTATAAATGAGGATGCAATATCCTAAATAACATATTAACAAGTTGAATTAAAAATTAATGTTTAAGTAATGTACTTTGGTCAAAATTAAATACAATTTATGTGAGAACGAATCACTATTTTCTTTTCTTTTCTTGTTTTTTTTTTTTCTTTCTTTTCCTTTTTTCCCAGAAAAAAAAAAAAAAAAAAGAACTACCGTAGCACATTTAAGCTATCACTTATGTTTCTCTAGAACTGATTCTCTTAATGTGGAAATCATCTTATTTGACAGTTGGTAAACACTTCACTTACAATTTCAATTACGTGCTTGTAAAGGAAGCGTGAGATTTTACTACAATTAAACATTTGACTCTCTTCCAAAACTGTACCGGGTATGTTCATAGTCTGGGAAACTGCTAAACTTTACATGAAAGTATAGTTTTCCGTATAAAACTTAAAAATATGTCTTTAGCAGATATCTAAACAACAAACTTGAAAAGCATATTTGCCACAAATATGAAGGACACAAGTTTAACTTTCTTTCTTCCTTTTTTTTTTTTTTATTAAATCATAGCTGTGTACATTAATGCGATCATGGGGCACCGTACGCTGGTTTTCTAGACCATTTGACACATTTTCATGACACTGGTTAACATAGCCTTCTTGGCATTTTCTTAGTTATTGTGTTAAGACATTTACATTTTACATTTAGTAAGTTTCACATGTGTCCTTGTAAGATGCACCGAAGTTTAACTTTCTTGTTGTACAAAGGACATTGATAATAGCAAATTTTGCACAAATGCAAGCAACAAATTCACAAATTTAAGAAATATAAAGGGCCAATAAACACACAAATACATCCTACAAATAAAGTAGTAGAGTTAAAATAAAGATGTTATGTGGCTCTTCATCTGTCAGATTGAAAAAAAATTTAGAGGAACCAATAATATTTAATTTTGAAGAAGAGAGTAGTGTTGGTAGGAACGTACATTTTTGTTTCTTGTACACTGACATTTGCCAAATTTTAAATGTTCTTTCCCTTTGACTCATCAATTTCACTTCTAGAAATATGCCATGAAATATATTTGGGTCATTAGATTATTTTCCAAAATATTACAGCCAAGTTGCACAGATAAGTGCAGCTCTTTGTGGTATCGTGACACGAGAATTCCTAGACCTTCCTAAATGTCCATGAAGATAGGATCCGTTACATAATTTATGTACATTTATATCAGATGTAGCCACTAAAATGAAGGATAGCCTATCCAGATATGAAAAATTCTGTATCTCATACCATTAAGTTAACAGATAAGATAAGGAAAGGGCATCCCAAGACGTGTGGTGTACAACTTCCTGAGGAGAATTACCCCAAATGGAAGGCGGGATGGGAGAACGCAGGTGAGATCCTGCCTGCTTTTATATAGAAAATTAGAACAGGAAGGTTTCCACATTATGATCTGGATCCCTTTAGACAGAAGGAGAAAAGTACAGAGATGGAGCTAAAGAAAAATATGATATTTCTCCATAAAAATGTCTGTTTTTATCAATAAATAGCATATATTTTTCTATAATGAATTCATAAAGTATACTGATATTATTAGTTATTACTTAAAACAATGAGAGTATGTTTAACAGTTAAAATAGAATGCTTTACTTAAATCAGTTTGTGTATTTATTTATTTATTTGGGAGAAATGGTCTTCCTGTGTTCCCCTGGGTAGAGTGCCGTGGCCTCATCACAGCTCACAGCAACCTCCAACTTTTGGGCTCAACTGATCCTCCTGACTCGGTCTAACAAGTAACTGGGACTACAGGTGCCCACCACCTTGTCCAGCTGATTTTTCTATTTTTAGTACAGATGGCGGTCTCACTCTTGCTCAGGCTAGTCTCCAACTTCTGAGCTTAAGAGATCCACCTACCTCAGCCTCTCAGAGTGCTGGGATTACAGGTGGGAGCCACTGTGCTCAGCCTTAAATAAGTGTATTTAATCTCCACAACAGAACAATTTTCTGGTGAGGAATTCCTTATTTTAAAAAATGAGAAAAGAAAATAAAGAAATACCTGTGAGGTTTATCTAAATATCTTACGCTATAAACAGGGTGATATTTTTATTTAGTCTTTGCTCAGTTCAAGAGTTTTTCCATTGATAAGAAGAAAAATGGGTGAAAGTTTTTAAGAAATAATGGCTATTTCTATAGAGTTGCAACAATGAGAAATATTCTATTTTAATTAAAATTGAGACTCTTACCTACTGATTTCTTGGTATGAGTTTCCCCCAAACACAAGAAAGGCAAACACATGCGATCTTGCTGCGCGTGTAGTAAAAACGACTCCCTTCTCATCCTTCCCCTCCCCGCAGCTTTCAGCCGTGCCCCCATCCCGATGGCCGTGGTCCGCAGAGAGCTGTCCTGTGAGAGTTACCCCATCGAGCTCCGCTGTCCGGGGACAGACGTCATCATGATTGAAAGTGCCAACTATGGGAGGACTGATGACAAAATCTGTGACTCTGACCCTGCTCAGATGGAGAATATCCGGTGTTACCTGCCAGATGCCTATAAGATTATGTCTCAAAGGTAAGACACTTCTAACATTCTTTGCACGTGTAATAAAACCTCAGCATGCGTCTGTGTGGTGTCTGGTGAACATAGGCAAGAACAAGAACAGTGCTGTGGATTTCAGGATAATTTGAAATACATTTTTTTCATGTCTGCCTATTCCCCATATCACCGAAGTGCTAAGCATGTGAGGTAACAAATACGGGAGGGGGGTTGACTGGTAAACTCTCACCAACAGAACAAGGCGAGGGTGTTCAGACACCTCCGGGTGAAGGGCTTAACTACACCTTGAACTTTACCTTAGAAATGCAAACAATGTCGCCTCATCATAAAAACCCCTAATGTTAAAGAAGCAAAGCCACACATGCATGCACACACAAATAGCATTTGGAAGGTATTAGAGCAGGGGTGGCGAACAAGTTCGACACAAAGAGCCAAAATTTTAAACTGTGAGAGTCAGAGAGCCACACCACGCAGTGACCTGCCAAAACAGACAGACACTCACACAAAAGCATATCATTTTAACAATAATATATTAAACACATAATATAACATGCTCAGTCAGGTGTTACCTTATTGGAGTGATGGGATGATAATCTCAGTGGGATTTCTGGCATCTTTTGTTTTCAGTAATCTGCAAATCAGGTTTGTATTCAGTTGTAGCCACTCAGAGACGGGATCACGCAGCCTGGGGGTGGGACTACGCGCTCAGAGATCTCTCCCCAGAGGTCCCTCCTCAGAAGCAGCATAACAAAATCCAAACTTGGCAAAGAGCCACAGTATACAAAATAATGATAAGAGGCAAAGAGCCGCATTCATTTTGGCCGGGAGCCGCATGTGGCTCGAGAGCCGCGTGTTCGCCACCCCTG
>CAUYPK010134267.1:0-37256 GCA_963574355.1 Loris lydekkerianus | reverse complement strand
TAGATTCTTGGTTAATGAGCCAGTGATATTGGACCTCGACCTGATTTAACTGCCTCTAACCTTTTTTTTGGGATACAGGGCCCAAAGGTGAAGGGTAAATAAGGGTAGCAGGGGGAGAAGGTAGGGTGAAAAACAATGTAGGCCCGTCCACAGGGGATTTTCTAGAATTTCTTTTCTTCTCTTTTCTAGATCTTCTTGGAGTGTTTTGATCTTGTTTTGCACGATCTTAGATATGTTGGCATAAAAGTAGCACTTCTCCTGTAAAAATAAACAGATGCCTCCCTTTTTGGCAGTTAATAGGACTAATCCCCTGTACTAACACAAGAGAAAACAACTTGGAATTTTTTTCTATATTCCTAGCTACACTAGTTTTTTTTTAGTTATTCTCACCAAATATTTGTTCCATAAAGCCTGGCATCATGAGTACCTTGGAAAATGTGAAGGGAGTTTATTTAATACATGTAGGTCAATCTACCATTTATAGCCACTGTGGCCCCATCTTTTGAACCTCCTCTGAACTCTGATGTCACATAGCATATGCAACGTACTTAATATTTATAGTGATATAATGTGATTATCAGTTCCTCTTAATAACTATAAACTCATTAAGAATGGTGACCATACCTTATTCAATTTTAACCCCTGTCATCTAGCCCAATGTCTCCCATAGGACAAACCATTTATACATATTTATTAATTAAGCTGAATTATTCTGAATATATCATGTTAGCATACTCCCCATTTCAACACTGAATGTTTCACTTTTTATATAAAGAATAAAAACCTGCTTCAAAAATTGTCTCTTTATTATTCAAAAATAGGGAAATTTGTCCCAAATATAAATCTTTAGTTATATGCCCTGACATTAAAACTCTACTTGTCCGTGGCTCTTGTCTTCTATTTTGGCTTCTAATTGGTATTCACTTGATTTATAAATCCCGTTGGCATTATTCTTCTTATAAAGGCACTTTGTCTATCTAAATTAAATCTTATTCACTTGATTTTCTTTTATATCTTAAACTCTCAAGATCCATCTGCAATTTCTCTGTTTTTAACTCTCCAGTCCTGAGTATGTAATCTCCTCATTTGCAATCATCCCTAGGGTTTACACAAGTTATTCGTTTTCCATTCTTTTCAGGATATTGACCATAGGATTAGTTACCTTTGAAATCTTCCCTTAATTTTTCAGTTATTCTTGACTATTATCATAATTATTCACTATTTTCAACCCCATAGCATCATTGATATGCATCATGGTTATAGAGAGTGAAAAGCCCCTTTCTTGGTTCTTTTTCAGAAAGAAGGTGATTAATTCAGCTTTGTTGGGTATAAGATACCATGAGATGACCCTAATACCCAGACAAGTGCAATCTTCAACCTTCTAAAAATTTAGGACTAGCAGTGACTATTGAGTTTACTCAATTTAAAAACAAAATTCACAGTGTTCTTTAGAGCCAATTTTTCATTTTAAGGAGGTTAGAACTTCCTTGAGCAACACAAATCGTGGCTGTTATTACTAGATCATTGGTAACAATTTGCTAAGAAATATATTTTAAGCTTTGTAGGTATGCATTCATCGTGGTTATTACATTTTGTTTTGTTTTGTTTTGCTTTGAGATAAAGTCTTACTCTGTTGCCAAGGCTAGAGTGCCCGTGGCATCATCATAGCTCACAGCAACCTCAAACTTTTTGGGCTCTTGCCTCAGCTTTCCAACTAGCTGGGACTACCTGCACCCACCACAATAGCTGTCTAATTTTTCTATTTTTGGTGGAAACAGAGTCTCACTCTTGCTGAGGCTGGTCTTGAACTCCTGAGCTCAAGGGATCCTCTTGCCTTGGCCTCCCAGAGTGCTAGGATTACAGGAATGGGCTACCACCACATCAGGCCATGGATTATTAAATTTGATCATGTATGATGTCCTTTAGTGCTAGAGAACAAGAAGGTATATAATCCTTATAGAAAACATCAAATCCCATGCAAGATTCTTACCAAGGGACCATAACTTTTCATCAAAATTCTGTAATTTATTTTTCATGTCACATTTAAATACATTGAATTTTGTAATAATTATACATATCATTTCTAATGGTTGGAAATGTAGCTTACATAGGGGTCATAATGCTCACCTGGTATAACAAGAATTCCCCTGTTGCTTTAAAATCTTGAGACTATTATGGTGGCTCAATTTATTTCATCCCTTTTTTTTTCATGTGGCAATAGAGGCTAAAACATATAGAGGAAAATAAGTCTATGATCAAATGAAGTATGTATATGAGACAGATAAAGCAAATGGCTTTCTAGGGGCTTCCTGGTATAATATATGTGAAACTGTTTGTGAAATTACAAATAACAGACAAATGTAAAATTTATTATGAGTCGTGCCTGTTCTCAGTTCCCAGACCAAGCTTCTAACTGGAGGCAAGTACCTTAGGCTCTTCTTTTCCATTAGGACAACTCAGCCAATTAGCATAATATTAATTATTTATTAATGTAGTAATAGGACACCAAGTAATAATGAAAAGGATATATGCTCATAGGAAACTTGTTGGCGTATATATATTTGTTAATATTTCTGTTTAAGTATCAATTCATTTCAACAGATATTTATTGAGTTGTGTCAGATACTGTGCTTGACATGGCAATTTAACTATAAAAAATATTGTTCTTGTATTTATGGAGATTGCAGTCTATTGGGAGTAGACAGATAACGATAGTTGTGAATAGATGACAACATGATATGTTAACATGGTTTTCTCATGTAATAGATTCATCCATGAATCACAAAATAATTATTGAGCACGAATGTAATGCCAGTTTTTTGACAGGCACTATAGAGATACAACATTGAACACAAAAGTCAGGGTCTCTGATCTCAGAGGACTTAATTATGTAAAGAGTGTAGCAGGTGTTACAGTAGGTAGGTAAATTTTGTAGTCTAATTTTTGTTGTATATGCCTCCCTCTGTAGAAAGAGATATGAAGGACACAGTGTGAGTTTGAGACCAGCCTCAGCAAGAGTGAAACCCCATCTCCACTTAAAAAAAAAAAAAAAAATAGCAAAACTAGCCAGGCATAGTGGCAAGTGTCTGTAGTCCCAGCTACTCGGGAGGCCGAAGCAAGAATTATTTGAGCCACAGAGTTGAGGTTGCTGTGAGCTATGATGCCACGGCACTCTTCCCAGGGTGACAAAGTGAGAATCTGTCTCAGAAAAAGAAAAAAAAAAAAAAAGAAAGAAAAGTAAAAGAAGTGGTGTAGAAATAGATATAGCTATTATGGAGGCCAAAAGTCCATGACCTGCCATCTGTAAACTGTAGAACCAAGAAAGCCAGTGGTTTAATTCAGTATGAGTCCAAAGGCCTAAGAACCAGAAGCACCAAGGTCCAAGGGCAGGAGAAGGAAGACAGAAAACAGAGGGTGAGGGAAAGAATTACATGCAACATATAGAAAACAGGTTCCTTATGTGATATTAATCCAACTGTATTACTTTAAATGTGAATGGTCTTCATGTACCAATTATAAGACAGAGATGAATTATCCAACCAGATTCATTAAAAAAAGCAAGACCCAACTGACTTAAATAAAAAGCCTCAAGTAAAACACAAAGGGAAGGAGAAAAGTATATCATGCCACATTAATAAAAAGAAAGCTGGAGTAGCTACGATAAGTGCAGAAAATGAACACCTCAGAACGAAGAAGATGATCAATGATAATGAGGGAGATTACATAGCAATAAAGGTGACAATTTTCAAGAAGATGGAAGTCTTAAACCTATATGCATTTAATAAGAACTGCAGAGAAATAAACAAATTAATTATGATAGTTGGAAATTCAACTCCCCTCTATTCTGTAATTAATAGCTCAAGCAGGCAGAAAAACAGGAAGCTCATAGATCCCCTGAACAGCCTTATCAATTACTCAATCTAATTGACATTTATATAAGACCTCATCCAGAAAACAGCAGAATCCACATCCCCCCTAAGCCCACATAGAACATTCACCAAGATAGCTCACATTTTGGGCCTTAACACCCCTTAACAAAGTTAATAGTATAGGAAGATTATATAAAGTATATTCTCAGACTACAATGAAACTATAAATTAAAGACAGAAAGATAGCAGAACAACCCTGAATATCTAGAAATTTTGAAATCATATTTCTAAATAGCTCATGGTTCTAAGAAGTAATATCAAGAGAAATTTGTAAGTAGTTTAAATTAAAGAAAAATGAAAACCAAACTTATCAAAACTTGTGGGATAAAGCAACAGGAGTGCTTACAGGGAGATTTATGGCTCTCAATATTTGTAGAAGAAAAATATATGAAAAGATCAATAACTTTAGTCTCCACCTCAGAAAACTAAAGAAAGAAGAATAATTTAAGCTTTAAGCAAGCAAAAGAAAAGATATAATAAAATTAAGGCTGAAGCCAATTAAATTAAAAACACAAAAGTACTAGAGAAAATCAATGAAACCAGGATGTGTTTCCTAGAAAAGGTGTTTTTTTGAAACCTGGATAAATCTCTAGTTGGCCTCTTCAAGAAAATAGATCAGAAGAGGGAAGGAAGAAGGCCAACTAGAGGCAGCTTTCACCAGAGGCTTCTGTCCACAGGGAGAGATACTGGACAGAAGTGGATGAAGGGAAGCTGAAGGTGGGGAGCTGAGCTAAGAAAGAAGGTAGACAATTGCACATCATCTCTGCTGAGGCAACCTGCAACTCCAAGAATGAGGATCCAAGAAAACAAATTTCAGGTACAAACACTTTTGCCAAGAGGATGAGAGATTCCCTTCCCCAAGCAGGAGGCTCACTGTGGGCTCTCAGAAAGTGGGCAAGGAACAAAAGACCTCTCTTATTTCCTGACAGGGGAGAACCACTAAACACTGGGTGTCCTTCTCCAGTGAGGTCCCACTTGTGACCGTAGGCATCATCCTGCCTGGCATAAAATTGAACAAATATTTTCCCTGCAATTTTGAACTCCCACTCCACCCTCCCCCCTTTGCCTGGTGGTCTGAAGTTCTGCCCCCTGAAGAGCCCAGTGTTTGGCATTTCCCTGAAAGGCCTGGACACTCTGTGGACCACTGGGCAGCAATGTGGAAACAGTGACTTGAGGGAAATGGGGGCGTGGGAGAGAGCGATGCATGGGAGAGAGAGATGTGCCACAACAGTGCACGGTGGGTGGAGGCGCTGAAGCCCCTGTTCTGACTTTAGTGGACAATCTTTTCTGACTTGGTGGCTCACCGGAGGGGACCAGGCTCCATCCCCTTGGATTTGCAGGACAGAACTGCCTGTGGATTTCTACTATTGGGCCACTAGAGACCCTTTGGACTCTCCCTGTTGAGCAGTGACTGTACTGCCTGGAACAATCTAATTAGAATTCATGATCGGGGCTATCCACTCAGGAACCCTGTGAAGTTGAGGAGCAGTTGTTTTGTAGTGTGAAAGGACTGGTTCTCTTCCTCCAGCTGTGGCTCGTAGTGGGTGGGATGCTGCAGTTGCTTTGATTTCTCCCCAGCTGAGATTTTTGCCTAATACCACAACTCATTAGGATTGGACAGAGGCTGGCTGACTTCAAGACAGAGCCAGCTTGTACCACCTCACCAAGTATGTCCTAAGAGTCTCTGGTGCAGCTCTGAAAGGGACCTTTGTAAGGCTTAGGGGAAAAGCCACAATCACAAGTCCCAGCTCAGTGGTAAAGGGTGGTTAACTCCACATCCTGGTGCCTCCAATCCAATCTCACCCTACCACTTTTAATCGCCAAATTGCAGATAATACACATGGGGAAGTACCAGCAGAAGAACTCTGGCAACATGAATAATCAGAGTAGATAAATTCCCCCAAGAAATGACAAAGGAGATACAACAGAAGATGGTATTCATAGGCAAATGGCTAAATTGTCAGAAATAGAATTCAGAATATGGATGGCAAATGAGATGAATACAATGGAGGAAAGGATGGAAATAGAAATCCAAAGAGTAATTCATAAGTTGTCTCAAGAAATGAATGAATTCAAAGACAAAGTCACCAAGGATATGAACATAATGAAAAAAGATATAGAAGAGCTCAAAAAAAGTGAAAAAAATTATTCAAGGAGCTTCAAATTACAGTAGACTCCCTCAGTAATAGAGTTAAGCAGGCAGAAGAAAGGATCCCGGAAAATGAAGACAAGGATTTTGAATTATACCAAGCATTCAAAGAGACAGACAAATGGAAAACAAGAACAGAACATTCTCTGAAAAAGTTTGGGATCATTCCAAAAGATCAAACATCTGGCTTATAGGAATTCCTTAAGGAGAAGAGGATGGTCCTAAAGGCATAGATGCTCTACTCCAAGATATTATGGGGGAGACTTTCCCAGGCATTGCATGAGACATAGAAATTTAGATAGTTTTAGAACCCGAGCAAGGCTCAGTCCAAATAAAGCATCTCCTAGATACATGGTAATTAACTTTGCCAAAGTTAATATGAAGGAGAAAATTCTGCAAACAGCCAGATGTAAGAAAAGCATCACCTACAAAGGGAGAAATATTAGAATGACTGCAGATCTTTCAGCCAAATTTTTTCAAACCAGCAGAGGATGTTCATCAACCTTCAATCTTCTAAAACAAAATAACTTTCAGCCCAGGATTCTGTATCCAGCTAAACTGAGTTTCATGTGTGATGGAGAAATCAAATACTTTACTGACATACACATGTTGAGGAAATTTGCCATAACTAGACCAGCTCTCCAAGAAATATTCAGACCTGTTTTCCATAATGACCAGCACCATGGTCTACCACCAAAGTAAACTCACCCAGAATTTATCAAACAAAACCTAACTTCCACAATGGTGAAAGGATTAGAAATATGCACTGGACCTTTGAAAAACACAATGGCCAAAACACTACCCTACCTATCATTTCTCTCAATTAATGTGAAAGGCTTAAATTGTCCTTTAATGAGCACAGGTTGGCTGATGGATACAAAACTTCAGGCCAGATATCTATTTCCTAAAGGAGACTCATCTTACCTCAAAGGATAACAAAAGACTCAGGGTGAAAGGACATCTATAATACAGGCAAATGGAAATCAGTAAAAAGCAGGTGTTGCAATTTTATTTGCAGATACAATAAGATTTAAACCAAAAAAGATAAGGAAAGACGAGGATGAGCACTATGTATTTGTCAAGGGAAACACTATGAAGAGATCTCGATAATTAACATTTATGCTCCCTACCTGAATGCTCCTAAATTTATAAAGGAAGCCTTAATGGATGTGAACAATTTGATATCTTTTTGCACTATAATATTGGGGATGTTAACACCCCTTTGTCAGTTCTGGGTATATGCTCCAAGAAGAAACTAAAAAAGGAAATAATGTATTTAAACTTAACCTCAGAACAAATGGACTTAACAGACATCTATGGAACATTTCATCCTAATAAAACTGAATACAGATTCTCATCAGCTCATGGATCATCCTCCAAAATTGATCATATCTTAGGACACAAGTCTAACTGCAACAAATTTAAAAGAATAGACATTATTCCTTGTATCTTCTTGAACCATCACAGAACAAAAGTTGAGCTCAACAGCAACAGAAATCTTCACACTCAAACAAAGTCATGGAAACTAACCTTAAGCTGAATGATGGCTGGGTCAAAGACAAGATTAAGAAGGAAATCATCAAATTTTTGGGAAAAAAATTACAAGGAAGACACAAATTATCAAAACCTGGGAGATACTGCAAGTGCAGTCCTACGAGGGAAATTTACAGCATTAGAAGCCTTCATCAGGAAAATAGAAAAAGTCAACAACCAAATGGGTCTTCTCAAGCAATTGAAAAAAGAAGAATAATCCAACTCCAAACCCAGCAGAAGAAAAGAAATAACCAAATTACAGAAGAATTAAATGAAATTGAAAACAAAAGAATCATTCAGAAGATCAAACAAAAAGTTGGTTATTTGAAATTATTAATAAAATTGATAAATCTTTGGCTAGCCTAAACAGAAACAGAAAAGTAAAATCACTAATAACATCAATAAGAAATGATAAAGGGGAAATAATAAGAGATACCACAGAAATTCAAAAAAATCCTCAATGATTACCACAAAAAAAACTCTATTCCCAGAAATATGAAAATCTAGAGGACATAGACCAATACCTGGAAGCACACCACCTTCCTAGACTCAAACAGAAAGAATTAGAAATTTTGAATAGACCTGTATCATGCACTGAAATAGCATAAACTATAAAAAAAAAATCTCCCTCCAAAGCCCCAAATCAGAAATAAATAAGTGTAATTTACAAATTTAAAAATATACCACTTACAATGGCATCAAAAAGTGAAATATTTTGACGTTAATCTTGCAAAATAGGTACGGGATCTATATATAGGAAACTACAAAACACAGCAGCAGGAAAAAAAATTTAAATAAATGTAAAGATATTCCATATTCATGACTCAGAACACTTAATACTGTTAAGATGTCAAGTTTTCTCAGTTGATCTACACATTCAATGCAATTCCAGTAAAAATCCTACCATGCTATTTTTATAAATAACAAGCTGACTCTATTTTATACTAATAGCCAATGCAATCTGAAAAAAAAAATAAAAGGCTCATACCATCCAAATTAAAGACATAAAGGTACATTAATCCAGATCGTGCAGTATTAGTAAAAGAGTAGGTACATGGATTAAAGGAAAAAAACAAAGAATCCATAAATAGATCTTTGCAAACATAGTCAACTGATCTTTACAAAGGAGTAAGGCAATCTTTCACTAGAGAAGGGTACATGTGAAACTTACTAAATGTAGAATATAAATGTTTTAATGCAAAAACTAAGATGTTTTAATGCAATAACTAAGCCAGAAAGGCTATGTTAACCAGGGTGATGAAAATATTTCAAATTGTATATAAAACCAGCTCATGGTACCCCATGATTGCATTAATGTACACAGCTATGATTTAATTTAAAAAATTGTGCTGGAATAATTATGTTCTGATACATAAATAAGAGAACTAGACATAGACCTAATACTTTTCAAAAATATAAATTGAAACAAATCATATACTTAAATGTAAAAATGCAGCAGTATAACACTTCAGAAGAAAACATAGTAGAAATCCATGTGATCTTGGGTATGCCAGTATGTTTTTACACACAACACAAAAAGCATAATTCATAAAAGAAAAAATTGATAGGGTGGACTTCACTAAATTTTAAACCTTCTGCATTG
This sequence comes from Loris lydekkerianus, assembly GCA_963574355.1. Taxonomy (NCBI): domain Eukaryota; kingdom Metazoa; phylum Chordata; class Mammalia; order Primates; family Lorisidae; genus Loris; species Loris lydekkerianus. The sequence continues at coordinate 28,042 of CAUYPK010134267.1, read as the reverse complement.
CCAAAAACAAACAAAAAAAACCTAGGAAAATGAAAAGCCAAGTCATAGACTGATAGAAAACGTTTACAAAACCCATATCTGATGAATGACTTATATCCAAAATATGCAAAGAACTCTCAAAATCCAACTATTAGAAAACAAACAACCCCATTTTAAAAAAATAAGCAAGATATGTGAATAGATATGTCACCAAACAAGATATGGAGATGGCAAGTAAACATTTGAAATGGGGGTCAACATCGTTTGCCATTAGAGAAATGCATATTATCTCACACTGAGGCGTCATCACACCTCTGCTAGAGTGGCTCTTCCTGCCATCCTTCTCTCACTGACAATACCAATTGCTGGCACAGGCGCAGAGCAACAAGAAATTTTATTTATAACTGGTGGGAATGCAAAATTGGGGAACCATGTTGGAAGAAAGTTTGGCTTTTTTTTTTTTTTTTTTTTTTTACAAAGTTAAACATTGTTATAACATACAATTCAGTAATCTTGCTCCCAGGTATTTACCTAATTGATGTAAAAATTTGTATTCACACAAAAACATTCATGTGGGTGTGTATAGCAGTCAGTTTCATTCATAGTTCCAAAAACTTGAATCAGTTAAGATGTGCTTTCATATGCTAATGAATAAACACACTGAAGTACATCTACACTTCAGCATCCTCTTTAGCAATACAAAGAAATGAGCTGTGAAGCCATGCAAGAAAGGGGTGAACAGTAAATACATAGTGCTAAGTGAAATGAAGCCAGCCTTTCAGCTGTTTTCCAGGCTACGTGATTCAATTTTTATAATATTCTAGAAAAGGCAAATCTATACCAATGGTAAGCACGTCAATGGCTGCGTGATTCAATTGCTGCATGTGACCATAATCAGTTCCACTGCATATTGATAAGAGTCCACGTGAATGTAATTGCTGAAATGAGTTGGTGGCACCTCAATCTACCTAACTAGATAGACATTCTTGCATTTGCTCATTCTGAAAGTGACATTGCAAAGTGACATTTCCTCCTCCTCCCCTCCTTATAAGGACCCTAACTGTCATTTGTCCAACTCTTATGGCCCCATATGAAAGAGGTCTTTAACTGCCCCAGGGTGCAGACACCACCTTTGCACCAGGAGCACATCACCCTCACTCTTTCCTTTCCTTTCCTTTCCTTTCCTTTCCTTTCCTTTCCTTTCCTTTCCTTTCCTTTCCTATTCTATTCTTTCTTTCCTTCTTTCCTTCCTTCCTTCCTTCCTTCCTTCCTTCCTTCCTTCCTTCCTTCCTTCCTTCCTTCCTTCCTTCCTTTCTTTTTGAGACATAGTCTCGCTCTATGAGACAGTCTGGGTAGATTTCCCTGGGATCATAACTCACAGCAACCCTAAACTCCTGGGTTCCAGCCATCCTTCTTGCCTCAGTCTTCTGAGTAACTGGGACTACAGGCATCCACCACAACACCCTATTTTTAGTAGAGGCAAGGTCTGTCTCTTGCTCAGGGTAGTCTTGAACTCCTGAGCTCAAGCAATCCACTTGTCTCAGCCTCGCAAAGTGCTAGGATTATAGGAGTGAGCCACTGCACCTGGCCTCATCCTCCTCTTTCAATAAACCTGAACATCTCTTCTCTGGTTATTCTGGGTACAGATGCTAATGCCTTTCAATCATAAATTCTGAATGTGCTCACTTAGAAACGTAGTACATTCTCCAAGTAAATTACTAGCTTTTCACGGTATGTTTAAAAGAAATACTGTACATTGACAAAGTGAGGGTGGTTTAGGGTAATCTCCACACACCACACCCAAACTGGGGAAGATGGATCAGAAAGAATCACCCGCCGAGGATGGCAGAGTGCCTCCCTCCACACGGTTCCGTGTGAGAGTGGGGATATCCCCACACTGGGTTCTACAACATCCTGACCAGAGGATATGAACTGGTAAAGAGAAGTACATTCCCAGTTAATGATATCAACTCTCCAAACCAGAAAAGACAGAAAGGTCTCCTCACGTGCTCCTGGCTGCGCTTTGCATTCTTTTCATCATTTTTGTTTTCTTTCTTATACCTCCCCAGGTTATTAAGGTTATGCCTCCCCAGGTACAACATTCAGGTCATACCATCTGTTTCATACCTCTCCACCAATGTCCAGTGACCTCACACACTCTTTGTCAAAATCTCCTTTCAAGACAGTATTTGAAAGCCCCTTTCTTCTTTTCTGAGATATAGCAACAACTTGGAGTACCATCATGCCCAAGAGATTTATATTTTTAACAGGAATAAAATGCTTTGAGCTAAGAAATCAAACGCTTTCCTATGTTATTTCAGGCATCAGTAAGCAGATGGGACATTTATTGGGGGTCTGGGAGGGGGGGTTTCCTGAGCCTCTGGAGCTATGTGGGACTCCTCTAAGCCAAGCTACGTGGGAAGTTATTCCAGGGTTTGTTAATATCACCATGCTGTCATCAAGTTTCTGACTAAAATATGACACTAAGTTCAATAAACTCACTCTCCAGTATCTCTATAGAGAGATGAATTGTCCTTGACAATATAAATCAAGTTATCACGTGAACTTTCTACATCTCGCATCACCAGAGTTATTTAGACATTTCAGTGCTAATTTTTATCAATCTCTTAAATGGAAGAATCAATATTAGGCACAGAGAAACACAAACTTGGGAGGGAGAGGAAAAACAGCTAGAATAATCTATAAAGACTACAACGTACTGTATGGAGAATATTTTCTTGTTATTTCAAGCTGATTTACAGGTACCACTCAGTTCATTTAGGCTGCCACTTATGGTAGTGGATTCTTTGATTCAGATAATAGTCTCAATCTGTCATATCCCTGTTCCTTGTTAGATAATAACTCTGAGTCATACTCCCTGTAGCAATGTTAACTGATTGCACTGGAGGTTCTTTTAGGACACATTGAAGTAAGTAAGGGGGAAAGAGAGGGAAAAGAAGGAAAGAAATAAGGAAGGAAGGAAGGAAGGAAGGAAGGAAGGAAGGAAGGAAGGAAGGAAGGAAGGAAGGAAGGGGAAAGGAAGGGAGGAAGAAAGGAAGGAAGGAAGGAAGGAAGGAAGGAAGGAAGGAAGGAAGGAAGGGGAAAGGAAGGAAGGAAGGGGAAAGGAAGGAAGGAAGAAAGGAAGGGAGGAAGGGAAGGAAATAAGGAAAAGAAAGCCACACCAGCTAACTAAAAAGGAGACCCTTAACTGGCTGCATGATTCAATTGCTAATCCCATCACTGGGACCAACTCCATGATCATGTGACCATAATCAGTTCCAGGGCATATTGATAAGAGTCCACATGAGTACAGTTACTGAAATGAGTTTGTGGCACATCAATCTACCTAATTAAATAGACGTTTTTTGACTGACCATAGTTTATTTGCTATGACGGTTACTGCCCTAAGGGAAACTTTTAAATTCTAGACTACATCCTACCTGCCCTTTATGTTTTCTGAGTCTCTCCTCCGTAATGGGGTCTACACTTCAGTTGCCAGTTTAATCCCCTGAGAAGATATGTCCATTGCATCAAATTGTTCCCCCAAAAATCTTTGATGTAAGTCTAATTCCTGAAAGATAAAGACAAAACTATCTTCTTTATTGCTCAGAACTTTCAGTCTAAATCTACCTACTTTTTAAGATTTTCTCATGAATTTCATGCATTGATCCTTCAATTTTTGCTCGTTCATCTTCAAATTCCCCTAGAATTTTCTCACTTCATCTCCCTTTGTTCTCTCAATCATAGAATTTCTACTTATCTATGTCTTGTATTATTCAATAAGTAACTCAGATTACACCTCCTCTAAGAAGCCTTCCCAGATGTTACACTCTCAAACATTTCCCCCTCTGTGGAGTGCATAATTATTGTTTTCTTTAATTCATGGTATTTAATCATGCTACCTTGTAATAGGAATATATTTTGTCCAAAATAGTTGCCTTTTCTTCTAAGTCGGTACTGTAATTTATGCATATCTTTCCCATATGTCATAAAGCAGGGATTCACTTATAAGAAATAGTCAATACAATGTTTTTTTTTTGATGAACAGATGATTCATCAAATATAGCCAAATTGAACCCATTTGATTTCAGCAGGTAGATAATATTATTTATCAAATGTACATTTTATGCTACTATTATTTTTTCTTTTAATTTTACCTACAGTCTACTGTTTAAGTTTCTGCTGGGTGCCTGCAGATTCTGCTCTGTAACAGAGTGACTAAAAATTGTCTGTGAAATAATTTTTGAGAAACAGAAAGTTCTTTTGGGAGATCATGAAGTATCTCCCCTGAACTGTTTCCATTCCCAAGCATACGTGCTCTCATTTCTCTAATTTTAAAGGTATCCTTTCCTGAACTCCTTTGCCTTCCCAGTCACCACTCCATTTCTTTGCCGTCTCTGCAGCACAGAAATGCTATCACTGTTCCCAGTCTCCAATCCCCTCCTAATCTGTCTTAAATGCACTCCAGACCACCTTTTCCCCACACCATTCTGATGGAACTGCCTCAGTCAAGGTCACCAGTGGTGTCCACGTTTCCAAAGCCAGTGGTCATTTCTCAGCTTCAACTTCCCTGTCCTTCCAATGGCATTTTATCTAACCATCCTTTCAAGGTTCTTTCAATGTCTATGAGACCTCTGTTTTCTGTCTTGCACTGGATGATGTCCTTAAGTTCATCTTCTACTTTAAAAACAATTGCTCTTTATGCTGCTCCAGCCACAGAGGCACCCTTGCGGTTCCTTAAGTGGGCCAGGCATACACTGACCTTAGTACCATCACACTAATTCTTCCCTCTGCTCAGACCACTCTGGCCCCCGATGTCCCCTGACTAACACCTTTGCCCCCCTCTGAGTCTCAGTGAGACTCACCCCGGCCATTACATTTAAGAACTGTGTCCTCACTTCCTATTCTTGTGCTCCCAGTCACTATCATTTCCTACAGTCTCTTCCGTGGAAATTTCCTTTTTCTAACATACAACATCATTTTGTTGTTTATTTCATCAACTGACTCTTTACCTTCTCTCACCAATATTCAAGAGGTCAGGGGTTGAGTAAGAGGTTTATATTTGTGAACTAAGTCAAATTGTGGCCGTATATTCTTTTTTAAATTTGACTTCATTCAGACTAGGTATCTTTTAAGAGTTAAAATGCCCCATTGTCCATTTTACAATAACCCTTTTAGTCTACTTCTATGGGCATGGAAAGAAACAGATTATTAATGGGGACAGATTGGATAGATCTGACTTTATAAAGTCTTCTCTTTTTTGTTTATCATAAGTTAGATTTATTATACAACCATAAACCCAAAATATATAAGTCATATACTATTACCATGGTAGACATTTCAATCAATGTAGACTCCAATAATCACTATTTATGATGCTTTCTTCTGAAGTTGTCTTGATTGTTGTGAGAAAGTTGTAACATTCTAATCAGAAGCAGTGAATTGTCAGTAAGTATGTACTCAACTAATATTACCAATGGTATTAAACAAATAGTAACCAAAGCTAAGCATTCAACACATATTATCTTATACCTGCAATACAAAGCAGATTGAATTTTAAATTAATTTGTTCAGCACCCAGAAGCCACCCTCCATCTCCCTGCCCTTGTTCTTCTACTGAATTCCTACCAACATTTCACGTCTTTGCGCAGGAATTGCATCTCTATAAAGTTTCCTCTAAGATCACTCTGCCATTCTTGGCCCTGGCCCTTTCACCTCTTCCTCTTCTAATCCCATAAAACCCTGGAATTTCTCTCTTATCACCCTTAATTTACTGTCATTGTTACTATTTACTCTCCTAGGTCCTTCCCCCAAACTAATTCCTTCCCCCTCTCAACAAGACCAGGAAACTCTCAGGAAGGTCCTTAGACTTGCTCCTAATTGTCACTTTAGATTCTTGCCAAAAGTAGGTGTAGTGCCTATTGTATGACTGAATAAACACATGCTGATAGACTGTATTCTTGTTTCTAGGAAATAGCACGGATTCCCCAATAGATAAGCTTCTGGCAATGTGCCAAGAGATAGATGTATTCTTCAAGAACTCGGTGAGGGTTTGGTATCTGGATATTATTCAAGTTTCTTATACATGCAGGCCTTTGGAATTTTACCTCTAAAATAAAACCTGCCAAAGGCCCTGATCTTGCTCTTTCTGTTTTTGGGGGGGGCGGGGGGGCAGCGCTGGGTTTGAAACTGCCACCTCTGGTATATGGGGCTGGCACCCTACTTCTTTGAACAACAGGTGCCACCCAGGCGCTGATCTCTTTAAGAAAATATTTCTGGTTGCTTTCATCACTGCCAGTTCTGAGTTGCCCTCGATGGCAGGACAGTCTGGAAGACCTAGTGATTCCTGCATGCCAAATTATACAAAGGCAGCTGGAGAAAAGGAGAGGTCTGGCTTAAGGGAATCACTGGTATCTTCTTCTTTTCATTTAAAGTAAAGGAAACCAGGCTGATTAGAATCTAACTTAGAATCACCATAAACTGGTAGAAGTGGAGCCCAAGATTCCAGTGCCTGTTCTACTCTTGCGGAAAGTCATTTTATCTCTGTGTTCCTGAGAGTTCTCATCTGTAAAATAAGAGTGACACCGTACTCACCTTGTATTATTATTGTGACAATTAAATCATGCAGTAGTTATAAGATGTTATTTAGCTGCTATTATAATTACTAAATTAAGTCAAATGTTTCTTTTATTATAACCTAAAAACACCAGCAGCTTTGCAGAATGAAACGATTTGATTTCTGAATACTGATGCGTATTTTATGTCCGATCTTAACTAAGTAGATAATAGTTTCCCACTTTTTACAAATAATATTTACAAGTAGAGAAAATTTAATCCTCTCAACTTCTTACTTCTTTTATCTGTAAATTGGAGGACTTGACAGTCTGATGACCAGAAATGTTGTTCCCCATCTTCCATTTAACTCCCTGCAGCCCCTCGCACACTCTTTAGCGTTTTGAAATGTTTGATGCCTGTGAAATTATTTCAAAATAGAAAAGACAAATAACAGTTCTCCTGGATTGGGTGAGAGGCTGAGAGATGGGGATAAGACAAGAAAGAGAGGTATACTTCCTCTCACTACACGGTTTACCTCCTTGATAAACATGGTGCCCTCACAGAAGATTTTTCTCTCTTCTGCTGTTCTACCAGTTGGTGAACATAACTTTGAGTTGTCACAAAGCTGTTACATTTGTCTCTTACTCCATTGTGTTTGTTTGTTTGTTCGTTTGTTTTTAATTCTGTACCCAGGAGCACTACTTTCCTTCTCTGGAATAGATGCTGGAAAAGTTTTTTTTTCCTGAAATTTAGGACTAAGGGCAGTTGCCTTTATACCCCCTGCCTGCTATTATGCTCATTGGAGGTTTATTTCAGTCCATTTAAAAAATAGAAAGAAAAGTAAAATTTAAAAGAAGGAGGGAAATAGGAAAAGAGAGAGGAGAGAGAAAAAGCTATCTGTGATGAGAATCTGAAACAGGTGTCAAGCAAGACTGATTATCCAGCTCCATGATGAGACAAGATGAATAAAATTCTCCCGGTCTCTCACGATTTCTTCCCAGAGGGCAGTTAACTCTTCAGGTTAGCAGAATAATGACTCTCCCCACACTTTCTAGGAAGGATTTAAGAATTCAAAAATGAAGAGTCTATTGTGATGTAGAATCAAGAGTTCCATCAGTTCACAGGATTTAATGTTTAATGTAGACTCAATTCTGCATTTGACAGATAAAGATGTGTGTAAGGCAAGCACTATTCTCAAGTAACTTGAAAGCATAGGGGTCAAGTAATAATTAGGAAATGAGAATCTATGATAAAGGATGCTGGTTATACAGTATATGGTGAATGCCTGAGACGTACAATAAAAGATGAAGGAAGGTGGATGTGGGAGTAAACGTCATTCAAGACAAGACACTGGAGTTTTGAGAAACTGTTTTCATCCATTCATTGAACTACTGTTTACCAAGTGTCTACTGCAGGCAAAGCTGCAGGGTTTCACAGGCTTCATCCATATTCTAGTTGTTTTCTTTCACCATTGTCTATGGTGTTTTGTTTACAACCATGTATAAAACCAACCAAGATTTCAGTCCCAGTCTGATCATTACCAATTGTGTGTTCCTGATCCATTACTTACGCTTTCTGTGATGTTTCCACATTTGTGAACTTGCCTCATACCTCTCTTATGAGGATTAATGAGATTAGATACATGAAGTGCTGAGTAATGTTTGGAACTGGGCTTTGAATAATTGCTAGTGATGGTGGTAATGAAAAAAAAAAAAAAAAAAAAGACAATGCTAATATTTATCTTAAGAGCCAGCATTGTGTAGTGATTACAGCATGAAATGTGGACCTGAGCTGCTTGGTTCAAACTCTGATTCTGTTACTTTCTAGCTATGTGACCTTGAGAAAATTAATTAATATCTTTGTACCTCAATTTCTACATTTGCAAAATGAGAATAGTTATACCTCATGCCTCCTAGAATTTTGATGAAGATGAAAACATTAAGCCTGATAAAGACTTAGAAAGGTACTTTGCTCATATTAACCACTTTAAAATATATGTTGAATAATAAAATAAAATAGCTATTATTTCACAGAATCCTAAGTCCTATGAGAGAGTTACACCATGTATGTTGGGTTCTATCCCCTGCATTCAGGAAAGTTTGTAGTACTTACAAGATATGCAATGAATATTTGTTGAATGATAATAATTATCATGCATCTTACTTTTGATGCTAATTATCGTTGATCTTTTGAAAGAGGCATGGATAAATGTTTCCAATGTGTCTAGAATGATACTCTATGTAAGTGGTCTACATTTACAAGCATTGTTTTTTAGTGTTTTCTATGATAAAGTAAAACAAAATAATATGCTTCCTGTTAAGTAAATGCACTTTGCTACCTCATTGACACTGGCTAAACTCTGACACATACACATTTACACCTGGACATGTCCAGAGATTATTTTAAATGATTATCCAACAATGAATAGATAATTTTAAAATAATGATGATATTAAGTTTATGATTGGCTTATTATGGATTAACATTTTATATTTTGTCATCTCACACAAAAAAATCAGTGATCCCATGAAGCAAGTTCAAAATTGGAGCTTTGAATAAAAGTGACCAGTCTAGAGTGTGAACTTTTGAGAGAATTACATGTATGTCTCCTTTTATTTGTGATAAGAAATGCCTTTTAAAAATTTTTTTGAATTATCTGTGAATCAACACTGCTTTAAATTACTTCTTATTATATACAGAGAGTTGAACTGGTGGAGGAGGAGACATAAAAATTTACATGGTTCTTCCCTCCATTTGAGTACAGCATATCTTCAAGATCGAGGTCAGTATAGGAGCCATGGCCTACCAAGGACTACAAACCCTCACAATCAAACTAATCCTTCTTATGAGGGGAGAAAAATATAAAACATGAACTGCTACTTGACAGAGAAAGCTTGGACCTGGAGAAAATAAAGACATCTGTGTGTTCTATTGATCCTATTAACATGGCTGTAGTTCTGGAATTTAAGAAATAAGGGTATTAGCCTCAAAGAAAGAAAAAAAAAAGGGGGGCTCTGGTCTCTGTCTCACATTATATTTTAGCTTAAATGAATAATTTCATAAAAAGGAAATGGCTGGAAAATAGGCCAACATGTTCAACCCCTCCAAGAGTAGTTCTGTGTGTTTTTCATGCTATTAAATTTCAGTTCTGTAACAGTTTCTGATACCTAACAGGGATTTGGTAGTAATTTCCTGAACATCTCATGTCTTTCTAATGAAGATGCCTAGACTTGAGATTTTTAACAAACAAATAGATTAACCAATTATTTCTACTTTGCCCCATTTGCCTTAGTATTCCCTCTGTATTTATCTTTTTTATTTATAGGAACCTTGTAAGAGTGGAGAAGAAGATCCTCTCATGACCTTCACATCTAAATACTTCAATATATATTATTAAAAATAAAAATGAAAACACTCTCTAATATAACCACTAAAAAATTAACTTTAGATGTATTATCTATTCCCAGTCTACATACAAATTCTTAAGTGTCCTAATAATAGTCTTTATAGGATTTGGTGCAGAATCATACACTACTTTTGATTTCATGAGACATTGGCCTCATTTATTCAGGACAGTTTCTCCATCTTCATCTTCCTTGACCTTGATATTTTTAAGGTCAGTTATTTTTTAGATAATACTCCTTTATTCCAATTTATCTGATGTTTCCTCATGCTAAGATTCAAGTGACAAGATTGAATATGATACTATTGTCACTCAATTCATGTGGCATCCATCAGGTTTCTCAGTTGTAAAGTCACTATTTTTTCCTCAGCACTTACTATGTAATTTGTGAGGAGGTAGGCGGAGACTACCTAAACATCCTCTTTCTCACCGAGCTTTGAGTTGCTAGTTTTAGTATCCACTGATGATTTTCTAACTCCATCACCGTTCCCCAAATTATTGGTTGACTATAGGTAGAATTTTAAGGAGATATTTTCCAGTGGGAGGTAGGACTATGTATAATGACAAAAAAAGCAGCCATATTAAAAATAAAAGGATGCACAGATTATAGTCACAAAGATTAGGGAAAGGAATGGTCATTTTATCTCTGGGGACACGTTCTCTTCTTCAGAATTGAGAACTTGGAACCAGCTGATTATTCCTTGATTCACTGTGTAGGTATGCATGCATTCCTAATTGACTCTGGGCTTGATTTCTCTTTCCTTCAAAGCAGTCCCATACTATTGGACCTTCTCTTACTTCAAAGGAACATTGTGATTATATACAAAGAGATCATTAATAAGATATTTGAGCTCTCTGATGAAAGGATATTTATCAAGCCCAGATCAAACTATTAGTCCTCATTATGTCTACACTGTTCTTCCTGTTTGTGAGGGCACTATATCTCTCAAACTTCATTCTACTTTAGACACCACTGCCAACTCCCATGACCTGATTTTTGGAACATCTGACAGCTTCTGCCAAGGGAGTCTGACACAGAGGAAGCATCCCTCCAGCCTCGAGTCTTTCTTATTCACACTTTCTCTTTAAAAACATTTCTGATTGATGCTCAAGGCATCCATTTCACAATCTCAATTTCAATTTGCCTCACCCTTTAGGTGGGACTCTCTCCTGCTGATTTTGCAAAAGTTCAACTTTTCCTATTTGCAAACTCACTAGGTTGGAAAGTATGCTGAGACCAAGACAGTGTAACTGGCAAAGTGACTCCCCACTGAGACTAACTCAGCTCAGCCTCTGACTACTGTCTAAGGCAGGCTCCCCAGAAACCCAGGCGGCAGAAACATGGTCATCACACGAGGATTTTCTTGGCTGATTTTTCTTTTCCAGAGAAGATACAGATAGCATAGGAACAGAATACAGTGGGACTGTTCAGGAATAACTCTTTGAATTTAATGGTAGACATAGCCCCCTGCAAAGTGCCTGGAAAAGTTCTTTAGCCCCACAGATTTGACTTCAAAGATCAAGCTGTTTCTGATCATCTTTTGTAAAGCACAGAAGGTGAGTGACACATTTTCATTCCCCCACCTACATATAAACCCACATGACTTACACAAGCTTAATTAATACTCTTAACACCTCTGCAACAAGGGTTGCCTGCACCCAGTTGCAGGACAATTCTTGCAACTGGTTCTTGACTAAGCAGGAAGCATGTAGAAGCTTCGTGGCTGAGCCAGGAACCATCTATGTGCTTTGGCAGCTCATTTGTATGACGAAATTGAATGGCCTCACTGTATTGCTGTTTACTTTCATTTACCTGGGTTCCCTGACTCTCTCCCAAGTTTAGGCCTCGTTGGTTCTGCCATAACTATAGACACCTTTGATCTTAATGAGTTTTATCTGTTTTAACTTTCTCTTGACAATCTGAGCTCTGGCTTCTCTTGTTTATTTCTGGTGGCCAATAGTTCCAGTGCAGCAGAAGTAGTGAAACTCTGTGTGCTGAAAGCAACTTAGAAAACATTCCAACTCCTACTTGGGCACCAGACATCAGCCCTTTCTACCGAAGAGTTCTGAGGGCCTCTCTAGGATATTTCACCCTTCCTGTGCCAGTGGGCATGTTGTGAACTTGTGACTTTTGTACTGGACATTTTATCAGTACTATAGACAAAATAAACCAATTCTACATGTTTTGACATTGCCAATACTAATGATCTACAGATAGACCTGATAATCTAAGTAAGTACCCACATTTTCTAATTAAATTCTGCGGAAGACCCATGACAGTGATACCATGCCTTACTTAGCCTAGGAAGAGATTTTTCATGTTAAAAAAAATCATGCATAAGAATTGGATAGTTCAATCAAAAATGAAAAAAAAAATCCAGAATTAAAGTTTGGGCTTTTTCTTGTTTCAGGTCTTAATGGTTTTAAGAACTAAAGAATATAAGGGGGTGGGGGGGAAAAGCCCATAGAAATGTAATTTGTTTTAATATTGTTACTACCAGTACTGTTAACTATAATTAATTTCTGATGTTGTGCTGAGGGGTATGGGTGAGTGTATAACTTACCTTTGTTTTTCTTTAACTCAGAAGTGTTGGAATATGGGACAAAATGCCTTTATTGTTTTTCTAAAGCTGAAATTCACATTATTTTTATTTAGAAATACTTAGATTTCTTAGTAGTATATTGAATTTGACCACCAGCATAGAGATGGTGTGTGTTGAGTGCATGTAAGCTGCACACATACACTAAGCTATGTACAGGTGTGTATGATAAAATCAAAAGTGGAGAAACAGGATAGGTAGAGGGCAGGCTTCAGTGAGAGAATGTCACCAAGCCTCTTTTTAGGACATTTCATTCTGCATATTTAATATGTTTTCTTGAATTTTAATCACTGTTGAAATTCTCTGATATTCTCAATTAGTTGTCTTTAATTATAAGAAGACCCATTTGATCTTTTTAGTTTACTAGATGGAAAGTTTCAAAGCATTCCTCATAACCAATGTAGTTTTTAAAAAGCTTTCTGCAAGTAAAGGTTAATAGCATTTTTCATGATAATAAATACATTTTAGCTGCCAAAGCTGAAGCTCAAGAGTTGAGCTCAATTGTGCATAATTTTAGGAAGATTCAGGCATTCTTATGAATTGAGGGTAAATTACCCGATTTGAACAGCATTTTATTTTAAATGGTCATGCAACATTGGCCATTCTTCAGGAAGAATTCAATTTTGGACTTTTACTGAGATCGTTTCTTACCTCTCCAATCATCAGACAGCACACACACACACACACACACACACACAATAAGAAATAAAGGAGAGATTATCTTTCCAAAATGTGACTATTTTTAAACTTTTTAAAAATGTCTAAACCAAACTTAATGCAGCTGATGTTTGAAGAGTTCGGAAAGAGATAAAGAAGTGTAACCTGTTATTTCAACACAGTTTAATGGGAGAGGTGAAAGATCACCAAAGATTATTTCTAAGCCAAGGACCCGTATCTTTGGCAATAACACAGGTGGAACTGGATGCCATTATCTTAAGAAAGACAAATATTGCATGTTTTTGTTTATAAATAATGTATGTCCATGAATATAGTGTGTGGACTGATAGAAAAAGGGGAATCAATGGTAGGGAAGGAGGAGGTAGATGATGAGAAATTACTTGTTGGGTATACAGTATGTTATTTGGGTGATGGATACTTTACATCCTGTGACTTCACCACTGTGCAATCTATCCATGCAACAAAATTACACTATACTGCATAAATTTATACAAATAAAAAGAAAGATGATAGATCACTAGGCAGATTAACCAGAAATAAAAGAGAAAGGACTCAGATAAGCTCAATTAGATACAGAAAAGGAGACATGACAACTGATACTCCCAAAAGACGAACTATCATCTGTGGATACTACAAAAACCTCCCTCCACACAAGCTAGAACTTCTGGGGGAAAAAGCTAAATTCCTGGAATGCACACAGCACCCTCAGGCTGGATCATGAAGTACAATCGTGAACACACCAATAATGGGTAGCAAGATGGAGGCAGTAATAAGAAAACTCCCAATTAAAAAAAGCCCTGGACCGGACATAGTCACAGCTAAATTCTACCAGACCTACCAAGAAGAACAGAAGAATTTCCTACAGAAATTATTCTGCAACATGGAGAAGGAGGGAATTTGCCCCCAACTAAATCTACAAAGCCAGTATCACCTTGATACCAAAAACCAAGAAAGAACACAACAATAAAAGAAAAACTAAGACCAATATTGCTTATACATATAGATGAAAATTCCTTTAAGAAAATACTAGCAAACCAAATTCAAACACTCATTAAAAAGTATTTCATCACAATCAAGTTGGCTTCATCTCAGTGATGCAGAGATGCTTCTCATACTCAAATTAAGAAATGTGATTCACCACATAAACAGAAGCAAAAACAAAGACCATATAATCATCTCTACTGATGTAAAAAGCATCCCACAAAATCCAGCACCCTTTTGTGATAAGAACCCTCAACCAACTAGGCACAAAGAGAACATACTTCAAATCTTACAAGCTATCTATGACAAACCCAAGGCCAATATCAGACTGAATGGGGGAAAAGTTGACAGCATTCTCCCTAAGAATTGGAAATTTTGATAAGTGTGCCCTCTGCCACCATTTCTATTCAAAATAATATTGCAAGTCCTAGCCACAGCAATCAGGCAAGAGAAATAAAGGGCATCCAAACCGGGAAAGAGGAGGTCAAACTATTCCTATTTCTGATGATGAAATCTAGTATTTAGAAAACTCTAAAGACATCACCAAAACACTCCTGGAATTGATAAATAAATTCAACAAAACCTCAGGTTACAAAATCAATGTACATAAATCAGCAGCCTTACTTTATACTAGTAACAGTTAGGCTGAACATCAAATCACAAATTTAATAACTTTTACAAAAGTTACAAGGAAAATAAAATACCTAGAAATGTACTTAACCAAGAAGGTACAAGATCTTTATAAGGAAAACTATAAAACACTAATGAAAGCAATTGTAGATGACACAAACAATTAGAAAAACATTTCACACTCATGGATTGGTAGAGCAACATCATTAAAATGTCCATACTGACCAAAGTGTTATACAGAATAAGTGCAATCCTTGTCAAAATACCAATGTTTTATTTCACTCAAAATACCAATGTTTTATTTCACAGATATAAACAATAGCAGCGACAACAACAACAACCACAAGCAAAGTTTCATTTGAAACCAAAAAGGAGCTCAAATAGCCAAAACAACCTTAAACAAAGGAACAAATTTGGAGGCATCACATTACCTGACTTCGAATTATAATACTACAAAAGATACAAAGTCTCTATATTTTTATTGGTTGAGTAGTATTCCATGCCACAATTTATGTGTTTAATGGCATTTGGGTTGTGCCAGATTTAGAGAGCATTCTCCTAAGGTATCACAAGATGGAAAAACAAGCATCACATGTACTCCATACTAAATTGAAAGTGATATATTAACAACTACATTTTCACATGAGAGAAAAATTCAAACAAATTCAAGTGAAGGTGGGGCAGGGGAAAGAAGTTGTGCAAATTTCCACCCAACTAGCACATCACACAAGTACATGGCACACTTCCTGGATGAAAGACACAGATATAACTCTAACTTCAACCTTGCAAAAGCAAACTATGTAAACCAATTGTATGTACCCTCATATTCATCTGAAATAAAAAGAATTGGAACACTACAAGGCTATCATAACCAAAACAGCCTTAGTAACTATAAAAGTGGAGACATGGACCAATGAAACCCAGAGATAAAGAACCCAGAAATGAAACCGTACCACTATGACCAACGATCTTTGACAAAACCGACAGTAACAGACACTGGAAAAAAAATGCCCTATTTAATAAATAGTGATGGAAAATTGGATACCTACATGAAGACAAATGGACCCCTATGTCTAGTGACATGTAAAAATTTATTCAAGATGAACAAAAGAATTAAATGAAAGGCATGAAATCTTAGAAGTTATAGGAGAAAACATAGGAAAAACTCTTCTAGGCCTCGATCTAGGCAAAGAAATTATGAATAAGACCCCAAAGGCAAATACAGCAACAACAAAAATAAATACATGGGATGGTTAAATTTAACAAGCTTCTGCACAGCAGAAGAAACAAGCAACAGAGTGAATTGACTACCTACAGAATGGAAAAAAGTATTTGCAAACTATACATTTGACAAAGGACTAATATCCAAAATCTACAAAGAACTCAAACGAATCAACAAGAAAAAAACAAACAATCCCATCAAAAAGTAGGCAAAAGACATTAACAAAAGTTTTTCAAAAGAAGATAGACAAATGGTCAAAAACATGAAAAAATGTTCAACATCAGTAATTATCAAGGAAATGAAAATTAAAACTACAATGATATACCACCTTCCCCCTACCAGGCCATTATTATAAAGTCAAAAAGTAACAGATGCTGGTGTGGATGCACAGAGGGAAAAAAAATGCTTATACATTATTTGTAGGGTTTCAAATTAGTACAACCTCTGTGGAAAACAATTTGAATATTGCTCAAAGAGATAAATGTTGACTTACCATTCAATTTTGCAATCTCCCCGCTGGATATCTACCCAAAGGAAAAGAAGTCATTTTATAATATAAAATAGAAACCCACACTCAAATTTTGATTGCAACACAATTTACAATTGCAAAGATTAGGAATCAAACTATGTGCCCATCAATTGATGAGTAGACAAGAAAATGTGGTATATACACATCATGGAATACTACTCAGCCATGAAAAGGAATGAAATAATGTCATTTGAAGCAACTTGGAGGGAACTAGAGACCATTACCTGAAGTGAAGGATCTCAGGAACAGAAAAACAAATACTTAGGGTGGTACCTGTGGCTCAAAGGAGTAGGGCGCTGGCCTCATATGCCAGAGGTGGCAGGTTCAACCCCAGCCCCAGCCAAAACTGGTAAAAAAAAAAAAAAAAAAAAAAAAAAAACAAATACCGAATGTTCTCACTAATAAGAAGTAGAAGCTAAATGATGGCACACATGGGCACAAAAAGATATAACAGCCTTTGGAAAGAAAGCAAAGAGGATAGGCAGAATGTGAGCAATTAAAACTTACCTGTTGGGTGCAGTGAACATAATTTTGGTGACAGGCACACCAAAAGCCTTGATCTAAACATTATACAGAGTATCCATGTAACAAAAACACCCGCACCACTTAGTAATTTCAAATTTTTAGAAAAGGCAAAATAAAATGAAAAGAAAAAAATCAAACAAAATGTTATGCTTTTTATATGCTAAATCTTTTGCATATTAGTGGCTTTGCATGGCATATAACTACTTAAAAAAGAGGAAGTGTGGGATATTTACCTATCTCTGTCTATGTATTCTTGGATACATGTGTATGTTGAAAGGTGATTTGCCCTTTTTTGCTGAATATGCAATCATCTTATTCTAATTTGAGATCTAGTTACACAATCTCTTCACATTTAATTTGTTTGAAAAATATCTACTATGTGCATTCTCCAGAAGGCAATTGCTTTCCCCAAAAACATGTTCTACTTCTTTTAAAGCCTCTGGTAAAATTTTTATCTAAGCCATCAGATTTAGCAATTTGTAACTGATCTAATCTCTCCACAAAATCCTTGCTTACTGAAATTGCATCCAACAGTTTCTCACTATAAACCTTTCAGTTCACATAAAACTGAATGACAGCCTATGTCTCTCTTCTTTTTTAGTTTCACCATCTTGTGCTGTTTTTCTTTCACCTCCCCCAAATAATAAATGTAATCAGACATCAGTAATCATTTCAGCAATTGCCGGTTGTCACATTATGAAATAGATAATCATTTAGAGTTAACTTCACGCAAAAAATTTAAGGAACCACAATATCAGTCATCATCAGATGGAGTTCAAATAATTATGGTGTTTTTTTTTTCGTAAGTTTTCCAACAGAATATTAGAGTTTCTAAAGATTTCTAGGTGGGTGCCATAGGCTGAAGGAAGCTTTCCTTTTATTCAGTCTTTCTTTAATCCATCTACTCATTCACCAAATACTGATTATCTTCTGCACACCAAATAGTATTGTAATCGTAGATGATATACTGTTGAACCATAATAGGCACATAATGAATAATCATATGATTTAAACATAAAATTGTCTCAGTAGTTAACAACAAGATAGAGTGATGCAAGCATCTATTACATAAATTAATTTTTAATAGGCAATTATATTTGGGAAAAATACTTTTCTTTGTCTTCTGTGATAATTACTGATTTGTCTACCATTGTATCTGACACAGATTAATTAGACGCTCAACAAATACATGTTCAATGATGAAATCTCTGTTGATATTCAGGTAAAGTATTTGACCTTTCAGATTTCTAAATTTCACTGATTATAATTTATTGAATCCTAAATCAAGCTTACTATAAAGATTTTCATTTAATTATAAGCCCAAATTCTGCCCGTACCCAAACTACTTCTTGGAAATAAATGTGTTTGGGATGTTTACCATTTGGGGAAGGGGTCGCTTGAATTTTATGGATTTTACTATTGTGTGTATATCCAATACCCTACTAATCCCTATAAATTCCCAACCTAATGAGCAAAATCTCTGCCAGTTGTGCAATTAGGACCCAAGAAACCATGTGATTCTTTTTTTTTTTTTAATAATTTTATTTATTTATTTATTTATTGATTGATTGATTGATTGATTGCAGTTTTTGGCTAGGGCTGGGTTTGAACCTCCGGTATATTGGGCTGGCACCCTACTCTTTTGAGCCACAGGCACCAGCCAAAACCACATGATTCTGAACATTAAATAAGATTGATCCCATTAAACTAGGAAAGCTTTCTCAATTTATAAATTATTTGATGTCTTGACGTGTCCTGCTATAATTGGGTTTACATGCTAAAAAAATGAGAAACCAAGTAGGCGTTCCCTTCTCACTTTTCTTTTTTTTTTTCGTAGCACTTTGCACAGAGGAGACATTTTATGGCTGTCAATTTAGGAAGTGGTAGATTGACTGGTTGAATTGATTATTTTTCCTAGGGAGTACATAGAGATATTGGTAAGTGTGAAATCAGTCACTACCTTGAGATTTCCAGACATGATTTTCAATACCACAACTTTTGGCCTGTGTGATACCAAAACAGAGTCCATTTTATTTAGAACTGGTTTACCATGATTCCTCCCTTTACTCCTGTTCTACTAAGCTGCAAACGAACATGTAGTTTTCTTGGTGTGAGTGGTTGGATTACTTCTGCTGTACCTTTGATTTGTCCCCTGGAGATGTAGGTCTTTCAGAACTCACCAAAGGCAGGATGGATGAGGCTCCTATTGGACTATAAGTAGTGATGGGTGAAGAGATGTGGTTTCTGTCTCTTTTGCCCTGAAGTTCAAGTTTTCCTGAGTTAACACAGGCCCTCTGAGGGCCATTTAATCCTCTGGGTTATAGTTGTAAGATTCTGGCCCAGTTACATTTGTAAATAATGTGATGGCTTTCTGATACTTCTAAAGAGAATTTTGAATAAGTTTATCTAGCATCAGTTTCATTTTCAATTGAAGGATTGTTGTCAATAATCTAACCTGACCTATTTACAGCAACGGAAGATAGAACCATCGAGTGTTGTTTCTTTTCTTCTTTTTTTTCCTTCAAAGTATTATGGGGGTACAAATGTTTTTATTTACATGGTTCACTTTTGTAACCCTTGAATCAAGGTTTTAAGTATGCCTGTCACTGATGTTCACTTTTGTAACCCTTGAATCAGGGTTATAAGTGTACCTGTTAGATAGGTTTCATCCACCCCTCTGCTTGGTTTCCATTAAGATTTACTTCCCTCTATGCACGTGTGTGCTCATCAGTGAGTTCCAAATTTTCCAGGAGGTAAGGATTTTTTTTCTGAATCTTCAGGATTGCACCTTCCTTTCACAACCACCATGATAATTACCACAGGATATTCTAAGTAGAGAAATTCAACCTTAGGATTGGTTCATGTCCTGAAATGTCTATATCTTCACCTCTTGCAAGATGTATATTTTGCTCTATAAATTTGCTAATTTTCCTTACAGATATTTATATATATTTCATATATATAATATGTTAAAGCATTTTGCTATAATATTGACAAAGTTGGATGATTTTTTTATCAGTAATCTGCCTTTTTGTGGCATGCTAAAGAGTTTTTTAACAAATTAGTCCCCATGACATCATCTAGATGTTGAGTGTTTAAAGCAAAATCTTCCTGATCCATAGTACTTTATGGTACCATTTTCCATTCTGAATTAGCAACATCTTTGAATTATTTGCATTTCCTCAAAGTTATCCTGTTGTAATGATACTATTACAAGATAAAGTATGATGTCATTTAATTCACCTCTCTCCTTCAGGATAAATTTCATTCGATCACTCCCAATGAGTGTTAGGCATAATGCTAGACATTGAGAAGTAGACTAGATACAAAAAAATTGTTGCACATCTATGCTATTTCAACTGTCTCCAGGAAAGAGTGTCTCTTTCATTATTTTAAAGAGGACTCTATAGTGAAATAGCAGATGTGTTATCTTCAACATGACTTCTTTTTTATACGACACTCCCTAATAATTTCCCAATATTGGTAAGATGAGGACAGGTGAGTCAATTGTCTTTTAATTTATTTTAAAGTTATTCATGAAGATAATGATCTAAACAGGAAAATAGAAATAGCTTATATTTTATTTCTTCATGTTAAAGGCCTCTTATGAATACTGCCACTTAAATAAAAGACAACAGTGTCAATTTTTTTTTTTTTTTGCAATCATATTTAATCCAGCAAGGGTTTACTTGGCTTGTCGTTCACCCCCCTAAAATGTTTTCCTTGGTTCTTTAGGTTGAAAATATTTATTTGAATGTAATGTGTCAGGTGTATGAGCTGAGATACAAACAGACATATCTATGTATAATATATGTAATGTCAAAGCAAGATCTACTTTTTTTGCATATTTTAAAAGACTGAGTTAAAAACCAATTCAAACTGGGTATAGTAGGGACTTGAATATAGTCACAGTCTTCAATCTCATATTTTATAGTTCAGAAGTTACACATTTTTCTAAAAATGGAAGAACAATGTGCTATGTATTGAGTATTTATCTGAGAGCACATGAATCTAGTACTTTCTTTCAAATCCTCTCTTGGTATTTCTTTCTACAGTGAAATTTCAGGTTGGATTAGTCTATAAATATCATATATCTAGGAACACTACACTTATTTCTACCAAATAGAAATTTTCCTCATTTTTTTGAAATAACAAATATGTCATTTTAAACCTTTAAAGAGATGAAATGAGAAAAATTTTACATGTCATTATTATTCTTACAACTTCCTATGTTAAGCCAAATTTAGAACTAAGAAATATAGACTTTCACAAATTATTCCTATAGGAAATACCTCTGCAAATTATAGCTTGGATGTCATTTGATTGTAACATTAAGTTTGAAACTTAACAATTATACATTATTTCTCATACTTCAAACACATTGGAAAAGCATTAACTAATTAATCAAATTAGATAACAATTCTGTTATGAACTGAGCATTATATTTAATCATTTGTTGCAGAATATCAAGATGGTATATATACATTTGTGTGTCACTTCTGAAGTAATGATTATAGCTAGCTGCAGTAAAGTATTTATTACCTTATCTAATTAATACACATTTTGGCATGTCAGGGTTTGTGGGTAATTACAGTTTTCTATTGCCATCATAATTTGTATGATTTATGAAGCCTATGAAACAACACTCTGAGCCAAAAAGCTGTCGAGAATAATTACAGTTAAGCAGCGTGATCAACAGGTATGCCTGGCCAAAAGAACACAGCCCTGGGGATAAGAGCCTCAAACAAACAGAAGCGATCTCAGCTGTTCACTTCTCAGCCTGTTTTTTCTCACCTGGAAAAAAAAAAACGGCCCACCCACTGTACTCACTTGTATTGGCAAAGACTTGATTGCTTAAGTATATAGGGTTATTTTCCAAATGTTCAAGTGCTGATGGGGAGAATTTTATAAAAATCCAAATCCAAATATCATGAGTCATATAAATTTGCAATTATTTCAAGGAACACAGAATGTAGACACATTTACTGTGTTTTAAGAATGCCATTGTCTTCCGTGGCTGTTGAAAACTCCTAACTTGATTCTGAACTTATTCTATTCCAGTTGGTAATAAACAAATCTTTACCGTCCACCCTTGTCATTCCTGTAGGCTTTGACTCTGGTTTCCTTCTGGAATTAAGATCCCTGGAGTCACTGTCCCTACTGTCCCCACTGTTCATGAATATTGCATGCTTCCCAAGAAACTTAGCTCATATCTGGGAATTAACTATGTAGAAAATCAAAAGAGTTGGAAAAGGGCCCAGCTATCATTGTCCATATTTCTATAATAATTTGAAGAAGTTTGTTGTAGAAGCTCATGCAGGCTATTTTTTCATCAGACACAACTTTTCTTTTGCTGAGTCTTTTTGACCTTCCCATCAGTCATTTCCTTTTCCTTCATATTAATGTCCTCCAGGTATGTAATGTTTTAATTGACATTCAGCACATACACTGAAGCAGAAGATCCTATCTCACACGAAAAAAGCAGCTGTAAATTTCTGTGAATTGTTCTCAATATGTGGGAAGTTCTTAAATTAGTTTGATCTTTCTCAAGGAGACAAATACATTTATATCTTGTAGGAGTATATTAAAATTTTAGTTATTAACTCCAGCTAGAGCCAAGTTCTTACTGCCTTTCTTTAAACTAAAAGATAACATCAGATTATACTGAATGTTGAAAGCAGTGTCATAGAATATTCCACTTTAAAATTAATGTTCAATTGTAGAGTCAGTAGTCCATAGCATAATAGATACTTCTGAGTAAGTTGGAAAGTTACACTGCAACAGGATGGCAGGAACTCTACAAATGGTCTGGGATGATGGTTTCCTACGGTGTAGTCTACAAAGCAGCCCCACTTATTGACCGCACCTGTGTCACGGGTATGTTTTATGGACAGTCAAGGTGAAGAAAGTAAACAGATGAGGCAGACCAAGGATGAAAATTGAGGTCTGAGAGAATATGAAACTCCTGCCACGTAAAACCTTGGCACCACGGTGACTTTGAACTCTCTCACAGTGGGTTAAAAGTCATCCAAAATGAAAAATCTCTCCCTTTGACTATCAACATATTTGTTGGGGGTGGGGGAAGTGGAATTAACAAAAGAAAAATCAGAGCAGAGAAAATTTTTTTATTCCAAACAGTAGGCTACCCATAGAAAATGGGTGATTTTTAGAAGCAGTAATATAATAAAGAAGAATATTCTTGCTATTTGAGTTCTAAAGCTGCATGTAGAATCACTCCATTTTATCCGGCACAAAGGTGCAAAGCTCAAATCAAATGGTAACTGGAGAAAGAGAAAACGTCTGTGCTTTAAAGCGTGTTAAGTAGAAATTTATAGGCAGATATTTAAGTAATTGTGCCCACTCTATCCCAGTGCTTGGAACCTAGGCAGCACACAAAATTATTAGTTTGCCTTTGACTTCTTTCTGCTCTTCTGATACAATGCCTGTCCCCTTCTCCCACCCACAAAGGGACACCCACACACACTCTTCCTATAAAAGAAAATGGCTCCTAGTAGGTTGAAACCTGTCCAGGAAAACAAACAAACAAACAAAAAGGTAAAATGAAGTTCAGAAGACCAGTAGTGAAACAGCAGAGTGAACCCCAAAGCTGTCAGGATTGGTAGAGGTAAGTCCAGGGTAAACATTCTGTTAATCCCAGTGACCAGAACTTTATTTCACAGTTCACTGTTGGTCGTGGATGAGCACAAACTGTGTGATGAAACTGCAGTAGGAAATGTATCTGAGCAGGGTGTATGGACAACTCCATGTGTATCACCCATGAGCAAGCACACGCTTACATATGTTCAATCTCGTGTGAGCCTCCATGTAGAGAGTTCTTAACCAAGATTAAGTGTGAAAACGGTTTTACATCTTCAAAGGCTTTTGCTGTCATCTCCAGACTTTTCTCATCTCTTTTCATGTTTCAGTAACTCTCAGCTTATTGCTTAGTTTCAATTTACTTAATATTTGCGATTTACCAACTATGGATGTTGTTATCCAAAGATTTATGTTATGCACATTTCAATTAAACCTATGTATAGTATTTTTTTTTGTTATGGGTATGCTTACAAAACTGATTTATCAACTTTGTCACACTTTGAAAATATTAAAATGATGACTGTTAAAATACAAAGGCTACTGGTTTTATCTTCCAGAGTCATTGACACATGAATTTCATTCACCTTTGTCCAGTTGTTTTTTCCCACTATTGGGTTTCTTGCTTAATTGCATTAACCAGTGATGTCATTATATGCATTTATTTGCTCTTGCCAAAGGGAATGAGAAAGCTGGAAGTGAGCATAGTAAATATCTAATGTCCACAGTCACCAGGATTCTGGGGCCTTCTTCATACAGTGGCCAGCCCAGAAGTGTTCCTGGGAATTACACCGAACAATCTTTCCAGGAACTGTTTCCTTTCAACTCAAGAGTCAAAGGCTCCATTTCAGTTTGCTTTGTTCCGGATAGTTTCTTTCACAATGAATAGAAATGCATACAAAAATATTGTATCTGTTGGATACACTTTGCGAGAAAAATGATCTCTGAAGCATGGCTTCCCTGCTTTGAAGATGCAATATGTTTGGACATCAATTGTTATCATTACTCACATTCTCAAAGTGATCCCTTCAACAAGAGAAAGAAGAAAATGGACAACAAAAACTAGACTCCTGCCAAAGCAACCCCCCGATTGGGAGACAACTCATCCCCATTGGTATCATACGCTAACTGACCTTAGAGTTTCTTAATTTTATGTTATTTTATCAGTTAACTAAAGTTGAGGCCCATAATGGACTCTGATTTGAGTCCTAGTGAATTTCAGTGGGCTAATCTTTTATCATTACTGTGTTTTAAGAGTTTGCTTTAAAATTCTTCCTAAAATTTGTTCTCTTCCTCCTTACCACTGAGGAGAAACATTTAGATGATTAAACATTCAACTGTATCCAATAACTTTGTCTCTTCAAAACTCATACTCAATTTACCTCTATGTACTGTAATTAAATTCATCTGATAATCCTCATACATTGTTAGTTTACCAAATAAAGTAATTCAACTGTGATGTGTTATGTTTGTTTGACTGCTGCCAAAATTCATGCACAGAGTGCTCCCGTGTTATTTAACATCGGAGGGTGCCTAAACATGCATAATGAGTTGAATTATTATGATGATTGGACAGTTCAAAGTTATTAAAATACCTATTCCCCAATAATTTGAATGCATTCCATTCAGAAAAGACTTAATTATAAGGTTAAATGGAATGCATTTTTATTTTCTTTAGTATTTGACAGACTACGTAACATTAGACATTGGACATGGTGAACTTTTAAAAAAATCTTTCAAAGTAAAATAATAATGAGATTTTAAAATGTTAAGTTTTTTTAAATGGTACGACTACCTTGGTAAACAGTTTAGCAATTTCTTAAATAGACTTACAATATATCCCAGCCCTTTCAATCCAAGGTATTTACCTAAAAGAAATGAAAGTATATATGCAAACAAAAACTCTGCATAAATATTCATGGAAGCTTTGTTTGTAATAACTCAAACTGAACACAACCCAAATGTCCATCATCAGATGCATGTATAAATGCATTGTGGGTTAGCCATGTGTTTGAATACTACTTAGTGATAAAAAAAAAAGAATGAAGTATTGTTGTATATAACATTGAAGAATCTCAAAATAATTATAGTGAGTAAAAGAAAGTGCTAAGTAATTTGTAAAGACATTAAGTAGATCAGCGGTTACCTGGATATGGGGGTAGGAAGCAGTGGGAGGAGAGATTACAAAGAGGGAGAGACTTTTCCGGTGATGGCTACAATCAATAAATGATTTTGATGATGGTTGATGAGTGTGTGTATGTGTCAAAACATCACATTGCACGTTTTAAGCATGGAAACTCATTGTACGTCAATGAGGCTTTAATAAAGCTTTTAAAAACGTACACAGAAAGAATAATATATAACACTGACATTATTTTAGCAATAAGTTTTTGGAAAATTAAAATTAAAAGGCCAATCATTACTGTGTTCTAGGAGAACTGATACCTTTCTTAATGACAAAATTCTTTGGAGATTTCCCATTCCAACTCCATAAGGGAAAATGCACTCAAATTCTGATAAATACTCTTACGAAGGAAGATGGGGATAAGAACCAAGGTTTTACTTTTTTTTCCTCTATTGTAGGTTCAACCATTTATTTATTTACTCATTCATTCAACAGTCATTTACTGGGTGCCAACTGTGGGCTAAATATTGTGTTCTTAGTAGGGGTAGAAATGTGATGAAAACAGGTGCTATCCTCACAGAACTTACATTGTCAATAAGGGAGAAAGATATTTTCAATACCCAAGTAAATGTACATTTATACTTGTAACAGAGTCACTCAGGAGAGCTTCAGAATGATATAAAAAACTATTATTTAGTGATTTTACCTAGTTAGAAAGAACCAGCCAGGATGGGGACCTCAGGAAATATCAGTTATATTTTTATATATGATATAAAATATATATGGGGCATGTTAAACATGGTATGTAGCATATCATTGCATATTATTATTATATAGCATAATTATTGGCTTAAAAGCTTCAAATTGAATGCCAGAAGTAGAGGAAGCCAACATTTGTATCTGACAGTGTAATCCAGTGGTTATGAGTGGACATTGAAGCCAGCCTCTTGTATTTAATTTCCAACTCTGTAATTTGTTAGCTATGGTATCTTGGGAGAATCACATTACTCCATTAAGCTTTACTTACTTCATCTGTAGAAGAATAAAGTGAGTAGGGTCTTAGGGATTAAATGAGGGAATGCATAATTACACTGAATAAACACTAGCTATTATTATTACCAGTACGATAAAGATCAACACCATATTTACAGAGGATACATGTACCTATTCTCTACAAGGATGCAGTTTTAATTGTATATTTTCATGCCATATTAATGAGTGCAGTGAGTTTTATGTTTGACCCTGGGAAAGGTATTGTCAATCAGGATAGATAGACAGCAATGGTAATGATAAAATAATTCAGCTGAAGTCACAAGGGTAAACCTAAAATAATCAAATTTGGTGCAAAAAACTTCATTCCCATGACATTTCATGCTTGCTATAGTCCCCAACTTGGGCATTGAAATAATAAAAAGAAAAGAACACAAAATACAAAAGCTATGACTGAAGTAGTTGGCAGTCATTTCTAAAGCAATGTATAAATTTAGAAAATAAATAAATAAATAATGCAAGGGAGAGATACAAATTTGTTTGGGATGTTGGAAGACAAAATTTGCAGAAAAGTCAATGATGTAACTGCTTGACCCTATTGTTATTTTCTGTATGGAGATAGTCATAAGAGCAATATGGATGCCAAGTTACTGTGAAAACCCCAGAATATGTTCTTAACCCACATATTTATAAAAAAAAAGAAAACAAGTGCAATATAGATAAGATGGAGAAAAATAAGTAACTTGCTTTTTATCTAAGCTCCAAAGCATTCTTTCTTACTTCATAGCTCAGGATTAAGTTTTCTTTCTTTTTTTTTTTTATTGTTAAATCATAGCTGTGTACATTAGTGTAATCAAGGGGTACAATGTGCTGGTTTCATATACAATCTGAAGTATTCTCATCAAACTGTTAAATGTAGCCTTCATGGCATTTTCTTAGTTATTGTATGTAGAGATTTGTATTCTGCCTTTAGTTAAGTTTCGCCTGTACCCATTCTAAGATGCACCATAGGTGTGGCCCCACCCATTACCCTCCCTCCATTCTAACCTCCCCCCTCCCTTCCCCTTCCTTGGCCCTTTCCCCATAGTCTCGTGCTATAGTTGGGTTATAGCCTTCATGTGAAAGCTATAATTTAGCTTCATAGTAGGGCTGAGTACATTGGATAATTTTTCTTCCATTCCTGAGATACTTAGCTAAGAAGTATATGTTCCAGCTCCATCCATGTAAACATG
>CAUYPK010134263.1:0-17856 GCA_963574355.1 Loris lydekkerianus | reverse complement strand
AAAATTAAATCCAAGGTTAGCTGCAGCGCGAGGGCGAGCACTCATTTGCGCGCGGCGGGGGCGCCCCCCCCCCCCCCTCAGCCCTGGAGTCTGAAATTGCAGTAAGCTATGAAGACACTACTGCACTGTGTCTAAGAGTGAGATGGTCTCAAAAACAACAACAAAAGAAATCCTGACAAATAGAGTGGAGGAAAAGCCATTAAGTGAGGGTTCTCATGCTTTTATGTCTGATAACAAAAAGACTACAGAAACCACTGCCTTACACAAAAAACTTACATCACAAACTTACATGAAAAACATTTCTGCAAGGCCATATGCCTAGCAACTGCCTATCTAACCTTGGATTGGCATCACCTTTATTATTGATCTTTGTAGCCATGTATAATTATTTCAAAACAACTGTCATCCACTTTTTTTTTTTTTTCCTTTAAAAGCCTCTGTGCCCTCCTTTAATTCCTGAATATGCACATAGTTTACAGTGGCATGTGCACTGTCATTGCAATGCTCTAGATTTTGGAGAGTCTCTCAGTGTTACTTAGGTTGACAAATGCTAAACTAAATTTATTTTAAAATAAGACAGCATTACTGTTTCTCCAAGATCTGGCAAACTGACCCCATAAGCCAAATCAACATTGATATCCCAAAGGAGGTGGGAGGATTAATACAGAATAGAAGAATTCTTCTTCAAAGAACAGAGATAAAATAATAAGGAAGATGGAGTTTTCTTAATGTAACATGGCAAAAGCTAAGGGATGTTAGGCCTATTTGGCTATTTTTCTTATCAATTACTTTTCTTATCAATTACTTATCAAGTTAAGTAACTTCCTGAAAAGGAAAAAAAGATTTCAAAGGAACCTGAATAAGCTCTTTATTTGTGGCACCAATCCCAGAACTGGGGCAGGAAGAGAGGAATGACAAATATTTGTTGAATACTTAATAAATTTCAGGTACTGTATAAAATTTATGTTTCTGAAAAACAAATCAGATATTATTAATTCCTTTACAGTTTAAGAATCTAGGGTGCTCAAAGGCTACCGGGTTCGGAGTTAGACTTGACCACAAAACATGTTTTCTTCATCATCCACAATACTTCCTATCCAAATGCAAGTAGTTTTAAAGCATTTTGCTTTGCACTGATGTTCATAAGAGAGGAGATATGCTAGAAAAGAAAACTTAAAAACCAAAGTAGTAATGCGTTTAAGGTACAAATGAAAAAAGAACATTCACGGGATTCAAGCAAGATGAAGGGAAATGAAATCATGAATGACACACTAGAGAAATACAAAGAATTATCTTGATATAAAAATCTCAAAATGAAAAAGCATATGTATTAGAAATAAACTAAATGAAAGCATAGTAAAGTAAATGAAAGAGGTGGTAAGAAAAAGAATAGCTGTTTAAGAGTGTAAGATTAGTCACAAAATTCACTATTTGGACACAAAAGACTGCTGAGGAGGTGAATGTCAGTGAGTTGGTCAGGGAACTAGTGATGCCTGGGTGTTAACTGCCCATATAGATACTAAAGCCATCCAGAATCCCAGCAGAAGTTAGAATAGTGGCAGGTGTCAAAGTCAAGGAGTGGAATGAACTTCACAAATGAACGCACAAGGACAGGCACTGTCAGGTCTCAGAGGAAAAACCACTCCTAAACTTGGCAGAAACACAAGAGTCTATAATTGGCAATAGGAAATGCAAAGAATGCCAAACGTTGTGAATTTATTGAGGTGCAAGGAAGCAAAGTGAGAATTTCCACTCGTAAGTCTATAAAGGTCTGACAAGCCAGGCACAGTGGCTCTGTATTCCCAGTACACTGGGAGGCTGAGGCAAGAGGATCACCTGAGGTTGTAAGTTTGAGATCAGCCTGGAAAACAATGTAAGACCCCATCTCTTGGCAAAAAAAAAAAAAAAAAAAAAGGCCAGCCATGGTGGCATATGCCTATAATTCCAGCTATTTGGGAGGCTGAGGCAGGCAGAAGGATCACTTGAGCCCAGATGTTCAAGGTTGCAGTGAGGTAAGGATCATGCCACTGTACTCCAGCCTGGGCAACAGAATAAGATCCTGTCTCTTAAAAAAAAAAGAAGAAAAGAAAGAGGATTCAACTAAAGGAAATATTCTGTAAGAAAGTTCATAGAGCAAGAATACAGACTAATAAATACCTGTGAAGGAGAATGGTGGCTGGGGGATGGCAGACAAACTGGGGAACTGGAGGGCTAGACTAACAGATGAATGAAGGCAAAGGGGTAATCGGGAATATATATCTAAGGCAGTGCTAGGAAAGATTAAGAGACAAAGAGACTTGAGAATTAAAGGGTCTCACAAGGAATTAACTGCCGTCCAAATTCTGAATGTGTCTCAAGGGAAAAAAAAATGTGGGGCAGCGCCTTTGGCGCAGTGGGTAGGGCGCTGGCCCCATATAACAAGGGTGGCCAGTTTGAACGTGGCCCTGGTCAAACTGCAACAAAAAATAGCCAGGCGTTCTGGCAGGTTAACTGTAGTCACAGATACTTGGGAGGCTGAGGCAAGAGAATCGCCTAAGCCCAGGAGCTGGAGGCTGATATAAGCTGACACCATGGCACTCTACTGAGGGCAATAAAGTACGACTCTGTCTCTTAAAAAAAAAAAAAAAGTAAAGAGAAAAGAAAAATGTTACTTAAGTAACAGATGAAAAGGGTCGCTGGCTTCTCTGGAGCCTTAATTTGACTAGTCAAAGAAAACTTCGTCCACATTTTGCCTACCTTAGGATATTTCTCCAGGTGTCTTATCACCTAGTTCCCAGTTAGCGATCACAGTACTATCATGCTCTGACTAGGTCATTTCCCCTGCTTCCCTTCTTTATATTCCCAAAATAGAAACATGAAGCAGCTGACCCAAAGAAAGCACGCAATACTAGTTTATAAACTTAATTTCAAAATAAGACATAATTTTAAAAATATACCTTGATATGTCTTCCCATCTATTTCAACTTCATAGGATTCCATAACTTCTTGGATGGCCTCCCCAACATCACATAGACGAACATCAATTCCAGCACACTAAAAAAAAACATGCAAATTTTGTTACTTAAAGTGCAAACTTTTATAGCAATTTACTTTCTTAACCTTTTAAAATAAGAGACAATCAGAAAAACTGATTTGGGATGTAACTTCCTATGTAACAGACTTTGGAGAGAACTCTGGGAAGATGACAGAATAGTAAACAGCAAGAATCTGTCTCCTCAGCTACACAAGAACTGTGCTAGGAATCTAAAGTCTACACAAGGCTTGTAACCTACAGGGGCAGTTAATCTCCCTCAGTCTTAGCTCTTAGAATAGTAGCAGTGCTACTTCATCCCGCACCATAAGCTCAATGGCTGGCAGCACATGTTCGTGGAGCAACCTGCACACAACCTGGGGGAGCCTGGTGAACAAGAAAGCGCTTGATACTGGGAATCTATGCTCTGATCCCTGATTGCTGCTTCTCATCACAGACATACCAAGAGGTGGGTGGCCATTGTTGCACCTCCCTTTATACTTGCAAATCCCTGGCACTCACTACCCCTCTGGCTAAAGTGACTTCAAGGAAATTTAAAAGGCCAGTACCCTTCCTTCTCTCGTTTCATTTTTTTCTTTTCTCCCTTTTGGGAGCCGGACATTAAAGACCAGGACATTCAAAAACAGCTGCATATGTGAGAGAAATTCAAAAGTGAGCACACAAACCCAGGGAAAGGTGCAGGCTGAGAAAAGACCTGAGGACACCTTAAGTTTACACCTCAGGTGGACTCTTAATAGGCAGAGACAGCCTACAAGAATAAAAACCAAAAAACCCCAGAACACTAGCAAATCCTTGGGAAGAAGAATGTGATTTCCAGAGTCACCAAATTACATGCAAATATGTAATATTACACAAAAAAAATCACAAGGCATGTAAAAAAAAAACAGGAAAGAACATCCATTCAAAGGAAAGGGGAAAAAAAAACAAAATTCCATGCAAAAGACCTGATAGCAGATCTAGACAGACGTGAAAAACAATTCTCTTAAAGAGAAGAAAACTGTAAAGAAAATGAAAATATCAAGAGATGGAAAGCCTAAAAGAAACTACAAATTCTAGAGCTTGAAAGCACATTAACTGAAATAAAAAATTCATTAGAGGAATTCAAAGTATTCTAGCAAACCAGACAGAAGTAAGGAATCAGAGGACTTAAACCATAAATCAACTAGATCTAACAGGGCTCCACACCCGTAGCTCAGCAGCTAGGGCGCCAGCCACATACACCAGAGTTGGTGGCTGGTGGGTTCAAATCCAGCCCAGGCCTGCCAAACAACGACAACTACAAACAAAAAATAGCTGGGTGTTGTGGCGGGCGCCTGTAGTCCCAGCAACTTAGACGAGGCTGAGGCAAGAGAATCGCTTAAGCCCAAGAGTTTGAGGTTGCTGTGCTGTGAGCTATGACACCACTGTGAGCTGTGACAGCACCGCACACTACCCAGGGTGACAGCTTGAGACTCTGTCTCAAAAAAAAAAAAAAAAAAAAAAAAAGAAATCAGTAATAGGAAGAAAACTGGAAAATTCATAGGATTGTAGAAATTAAACAAGATACTCTCTTAAACAACCAATGGAACAAAGAACAAATCACAAGGGAAAGGAAAAAAAGAAAACACAACATACCAAACATTAAGGGACACAGTGAAGAACAGCTAAGGGGGAATTTTTTTTTCTTTTTTTTGGGACAGTGTCTCATTTTGTAGCCCCCAGTAGTGTGCAGGCAATCCACTGAGGCTCAGTCCCCAGAGTGCTAGGATTATAGGTGTGCGCCACCGCGCCAGGCCCCTGGGAGAAATTTTTAAATGCTTACATTATAAAAACAAAATAGATCATAACAGTTTTCTTCCTGTTACTTCCATCTATTTGCTTTGTGACTGTCTCAAAAAAAAAAAAAAAAAAAAGAAAAGAAAAGGTGAAGATGCTAAGTTATTGATGTACATTTTACCTCAATAAAAAATTTAAAAATAAAAAAGATTCTAAAGACAATAGACCAGCTTTATTCATCTTTGGTAATTACCCAAAGATGTTAAAACATGCTAAAAAGTACTCAAAATAAGTTAAATAAAGGGTGCTTACAGTTCACATACCTTTATTCCAGTATTGGTAGCATCCTTTATAGCTTT
Organism: Loris lydekkerianus; assembly: GCA_963574355.1. Taxonomy (NCBI): domain Eukaryota; kingdom Metazoa; phylum Chordata; class Mammalia; order Primates; family Lorisidae; genus Loris; species Loris lydekkerianus. The sequence goes on along the minus strand of CAUYPK010134263.1, from coordinate 12,711 downwards.
TAATAATGTATCATATTTGGGATTAAAAGTGACAGTAAAAGCGCAGTCAATAATCCTACCTGAAAGAAAAAATTAAGTTTACTTAGCAGCTAGTCAATTTACCTACTTTATAGCATTTACTCTATTAACCTTGCTAGTTAACAGGAAAACAGAATAATGGGCTCAAATAAAGTAAAAAGTATATATAAAGGATTTTCATATCACTCCAAGACTGTACCAATTCAGTGCTCACCTATAATGTTACATGAACGTATAAATGGAGGACAGAGGAAAATGTATAGGACCACAGGGCCCTAAATTTAATGAAACCTCACATAAGCAGTTAATCTAAGCTAGCTTTCTAGACTTAAGTGAAATAACAAATCATTTTTCTGACAGAGTTTTGGGAAGAATTTAGAAAAGCAAACATGTATAAAAAGGTTGATAAACTTAAAAGTTCTAAATAAATGTTTGTTGTTGTTATTCAAATAAATAATATATGAAAATAGTGATCCAAATGAAGAAATATAGAATTGTATTTTTCATGCTGCGATACAGAAGGTAAAAGACCACAATTACCTAACAGTTTTCATTTTATTCCACTCACTTCACAGAATGCTTCACAGCAAATGTAAACCTATTTTTTTTTTTTTTGAGACAAGTGTCTTGCTATGTTGCCCTCCATAGAGTGCCATGACATCACAGCTCATAGCAACCTCAAACTCTTGGGCTTAAGCAATTCTCTTCCTCAGCCTCCCAAGTAGCCTGGGACTACAGGCGCCTGCCAAAATGCCCAATTATTTTTTTTGTTGCAGTTGTCATTGTTTAGCCGGCCAAGGCCGGGGTTCAAACCCACCATCCTCGATGCATGTGGCTGGCGCCATAACCACTGAGCTAGGGGCCTGAGCCAGTAAATGTAAATCTTAAAATCAGCCTCAAGACAATTCTACTAAAAAGTGAAAATAATAAAACTTGGGAGTTGAGTATTGACAGCTCTGCCTAACAGAGATAAAAACTAGAGGGGTTTTTTTTGGGGGGGTAGGAATTTTTTTCAAGAACTCACCACTTATGTGTGTTCCAAAATCTATCTTACAGATGTCATCATACTGTAATACTGTTGTGTCACCAGCATTGGGAGTATAATGGGCAGCACAATTATTGAGAGAACACCCAGTAGGAAATGCCAGGCCTGCATTTAATCCATTCTCTTTTATCAATTTGCGTGAACAGTCTTCTAACTTTTCACTAAAATAAAAAAGAGAATCTGTTTGCTTTTACATTCTTATCCTTATATACCTTATAGGTAATCAAGTCTAGAAATCTTAAATTACTGTTTTCTGAGAATTATTTTTCTTCTTTTTTTGAGACAGGGTCTTACTTTGTCACCTTTGGTAGAGTGCTGTAGCATCACAGCTCATAGCAACCTCAAACTCTTGGACTCAAGAGATTCTCTTGCCTCAGCCTCAGCTTCCCAAGTAGCTGGAACTACAGGGGCCTGCCACAATGCCCAGCTATTTTTAGAGAAGAGGAGGTCCCATTCTGGCTCAGGCTGGTCTCGAACCTGTGAGCTCAGGCAACTACCTGGCTCTCAAGAGCTAGGATTACAGGTGTGAGCCGTACGTGCCTGGCCCAATGAGAATTATTATTAAAAAAAGGATTTTTTTTAAATTACCTTCTAGGAATGATCTGAACATAAATAAACACTTCCTGAATGTAAATAACATTTCTCTGATGCTATAAAATAGCTCATCTCTAAAAGACAAGGAATCTCACTCCACTAGAAACCTGGAGAAAACATAATTCACTTTTAACTTAGTGTACTAGAAATCTGAGTAAGATTAACTTAAATGCTGATTTTATTAATGTTGCATATTTTTAGAATTGTTGGAATCAGCAAATTAGGTTGTCTTATATGCTAAACATTTCTCAAAAAGCAAAATGAGAGAAATAATTAACTTTTTTTTTTTTTTTTTTTTTTGGAGAGTCTCACTATGCCACCCTCAGTAGAGTGCTGTAGTGTCACAGCTCACAGCAACCTCAAACTCTTGGGCTTAAACGATTCTCTTGCCTCAGCCTCCCAAGCAGCTAGGACTACAGGTGCCCACCATAACATCCAGCTTTTTTTTCTTTTTTACTTTTGGATTGCAAATGTCATTGTTGTTTAGCAGGCCCTGGCTGGGCTTAAACCCACCAGCCTCAGTAGATGCGGCTGAGCTAAGAACACGGAGCCAAGAAATAATTAAATTTTATTGGCTTCTTCAATTCATTATAATTATAGTAACCTCCATAGCTGACCACCTCCCCATAACTGACAACCTCAAGTTGACCTAATTTTCACAGACCAGACATGGACCACACTGTTATCAGTACAATAGGCCTGGTTTTTGTTGACCAGTTTGTTACAGTCCTGCCGATGGTCAGCATACAGAGGTTCTACTGTGTGTTTCTGAGAAACACACAGTAGAAAATTTTTTCTCTGAAAAAATTCTCTGAGAATTTTTGTTTTTCTGTTTTGTTTTGTTTGAGACAGTCTTACTTTGTCGCCCTCAGTTGAGTGCTCTGATGTCACAACTCACAGCAAACTCAAACTGTTGGGCTTAAGCAATTCTCTTGCCTCAGCGTCCCAAGTAGCTACGACTACAGGTGCCCGCCACAACACCCAGCTATTCTTTTGTTGTAGTTGTCTTTGTTGTTTGGCAGGCCCGGGCCAGGTTCGAACCCACCATCCCTGGTGTATGTGGCCTGCACCATACCTGCTGATCTACAGGCGCCAAGCCGGTCTCTAAGAATTTTTAATTTATTTTGTTTCTATTATTATTTTTTTTGCAGACAGAGTCTCACTGTGTTGCCTAGCCTAGAGAGTCATGGCATCAGCAACCTCAAACTCCTGTGCTCAAGCAATCCTCCTGCCTCAGCCTCCCTAGCAGCTGGGACTACAGGTGCCCACTACTATATCCAGCCAATTGTTCTATTTTTAGTGGAAATGAGGTCTTGCTCTTGCTCAGACTAGTCTGAAACTGGAGCTTAAGCAATTCTCCTACCTCTCCCTCCCAAAGTGCAAGGATTACAGGCAGGGTTACAGACACAAAACACTACACCTGGCCAAGAATTTTATTTCCTAATATGAATTGTTAGATGGCAAAATAATAGATTCCCAGGTAGTTGAATCAGTAATAAGTACATGTGCACTTAAGAGTGTACATGTGTCCTACCATTCTGCAAGGCCAAGGAATGTAGACTGCTTGAGCTCAGGAGTTTAAGACCAGCCTGAGCAAGAAGGAAACCCCATCTCTACCAAAAATAGACAAAAACTAGTCGGGTGTTATGTGGGCAGCTGGAGTCCCAGCTAATTGGGAGGCTGAGGCAAGAGGATCACTTAAGTCCAAGAGTTTGAGGTTGCTGTGAGCTATGACACTGGAACTCTCTACACAGGGCAAAAGAGTGAGACTCTGCCTTAAAAAATAAAAAACAAGACAAAAAAAAAAGTTTACATCTGCATTAAATAGGGTGGGTACCCATATGTTCCTCTTATAGTTTTCTCATTACAGGGACACTACAATAACTTAAGAAAATACTTCTACAACCTTTACTTTTAGCAAAGAGGTAATGAAAGCCAAACATTACAAGTGAAGAGTTAATATTTATAAAAATCATTATTTTTATCATGTTCTTATAAAAACATATTCCTTTTACCAGATTTCTATCATTGTCATCCCAGGCTTGATCCAGCTCATAACATATTTTCTAACTTGTCGATGTGCTTCTGCAGCTTCTCGAAAATCATTCCAAATCTCTTCACTGGCTTGATCTAAAGCTTTCTTTTCTTCACTTGTAGTTCTCCAAGCAGCTGTTCGCCTTTAGAGTAGGCATAGTATTAAGTATTAGTCATTTAAAAAAAGAAGTACAAGCATAAAAGTTGAAGGAGATAATATACTAAGTAATATAAGACATTTTAGATAAAGAACAAATATTACATATTCAGTTTCTTTACATTAACAGTTTCTGAAATAAAGTCATATATATTTGCATTCAATCCAAATCAAGTTAATTTTTTTGTAACACTCAGGGGGAAAAAACTAAGTAAGATTTTATTTATAGGAAACCTAATAGAATGCCAACAAAAAATAATAAGAAAGGAAAGAACCAGAAAAGTCAGAAAAGAGTCCTAGAGACAAAGCAAGTGACAAAAAAAAATCATCCTTCCACTTGAGATAACATATACTTAAGAGTCATCAAAACAGCAAAACAATTATTTAAAACTTTGCCAACAGGGTAAATATGAACCCAAAGATCTGACCTGGAAATCTGCATATATGTACTCAAAACATATTTTATATGCATGTGCAGGATTTTTCTAATCCAGTATATATTAGAGCTAATCTTCCTTGAAAAATGTGGATCAGGTTTTGAAACTCACACAGAATTTTTTATTCAGTATCTGGAAATGAGATCGAGATTCTTTAAGCAGTACATATTCAAAAACATTAATTGTTTTAGAATAAAAATATTTAAAAAATGTTACACCTTTCAGACATTCTCAAATAATACTGAATAATATGTAATTCACAACTCAGTGATTACTGAGGTATAAATTATACTAGAGTATAAAAGTGATGCCTTCAAGAAATTACTCTATTTTTACCTCTAGGTCAGTGAACAACAAGTTACAGTCTGTAGAAAAAACAGTCTGTATGCCAACATCTAGAACCTCTCATTTGATATAAACGCCCAAAGGAGCTGTCCTGTGTGATTCTATGTCATAGGGGTACCTTACTTAATCATCATGGAGATTTCTTTGGCTTGTTTTCTTTTGGAACTGTATTTTAGATCTATCTATTAATGTTATCATATAACCAAAGATGATAGTATCATCACTTTAGAGTCAGTTTTAAACTCCCTAAGAATTTAAATGTGTATGGATTACTTATAGGAATATTAAAAACGCAGGCAACTTCTAATCAAAGAGTTCAACACCCTATCAACAAATATGAACCCTCATACTAGAAATTAATAAGATTAGATTCTTTAAAAAGAGGCAGCACCTGTGGCTCAGTGAGTAGGGTACCAGTTCCATATACCAAGGATGGCAGGTTCAAACCCGGCCCCAGCCAAACTGCAACAAAAAATAGCCAGGCGCCATGGTGGGCACCTGTGGTCCCAGCTACTTGGCAGGCTGAGGCAAGAGAATCACCTAAGGCCAGGAGTTAGAGGTTACTGTAAGCTGTGACGTCACGGCACCCTACTGAGGGCAACAAAGTAAGACTCTGGAACTAAAAAAAATTATTTACAAAAATATATTCTCTAGAAGTAGTTCAACTTTTTCAATTGCAATAAACTGACAGTTGCTAGCTCCATGCTGGGACGGACAACCTAGGTTGTCTGGGTGCCACAATCTTGACCGGACATCTATTGGTAAATCCAGCCCTTTCTCTCCCACTAATGCAAAAATCTTTTGTGGGAGCTAAAAACCTGAATGCTCTAAGTATAAATTGTTCTCAGGCATAAGGGTACTAGTTATATCCCCAGATCAATTTTTAAACAAAATGTATCACAAATGTTCATCATGTACATGGGCCATAATTCTGACACATACTACATACTATAGCTGCAATCAGTAGTAAAGACTGACATATCACCCTGCCTCAAAAGCCAAAGGTTTTGTGGAGGGGAAAAAAAAAAAAAATCAAAACATCAGCAAATATTTAAAGTGATAAGATGAGAGACTATGTTCACAGAGAACTGGTGGGTATCATGCATCTAGAGCTGTGATGGTGGAATTGGTCATTATAAATTCCTATTCCTGTCCTCCCCCCATTCAACTGTCAGAGTCTCCAAATCCCCTTCTTCACAGTTACAGCACTGAAGTAATTCAATTTCAAATGCTACTTTACATTTTAGAATTAGAACATGATAAAGATCTCCAATGCTGATGAAATCAATAGACCTCATGAACATCTTATATTTCTGAAGGTTGTGTTGCTAACTCTTAGAAGCAGTGGATTCTTCAAAAGATTGCTGAATGACCTAACACCAGTGGTAAAGAACTAGCAACCAGAAGCTGGATTAAAGAAATGTGTTGGCTGAATGTCTCGAGTTCATATTGAAAGTTAGTCATAGTACTTCAGAAACCTACTGTCAGGGTCTGTAATTATAATTACAGGCTCAAAATGAGGACAAAGAATATCTTTTTCCTACATTTGATCTTTTGATTTTCAGTCTATTTAATATAAATATAGAAATTATAAGATAAAAACCATAATGACCATTCTAAACAAATAATAATTAACCAAAAAGGTAATTTGGGCAGCGCCTGTGGCTCAACAGAGTAGGACGTCGGCCCCATATGCTGGAGGTGGCGGGTTCAAACCCAGCCCCAGCCAAAAACTGCAAAAAGGTAATTAATTCCAACTGACAGAGGCAGGGCGGAAATGTGTTTTAAATACATTATAATATTATGTTTAAGAGCAAAACTAACAAAACAAATACTGGAAAGATAATTTTCATAGGAAGTGTTTACAAAGTATGTAAATGCCTCCCACCTCTTTGATATTTCAATATTTCATCATTTTTATCAATGGATGGGTAAGAGCAGGAAAATATAGGTAAACCAATATAGCACATATCAAATATATATTATATATTTTATATATGATTATATAAATACATGGCATATATTTATATTTAAATTTATAAAATATATATTATTTACCTATAAATATATAATACACATATAACAAAAGTATCTGAATATTAATTCATTTCAAACAGTCATAAATATTTCTATATCTATTGCATGGCTAGTTTAAAAGCACTATTTGCCATATACATAAAAACCATTTTAAAATGTATGCATTTGTCCCTGAAATAATTAAAATGCAGGCAGACATGATACAAATTTCCTTTAAAAACTGGTACTTACTAAAGGGTAAAAAAATAAAACATATTCTAAGTTTGCCTGTAACAAGAAACTACAGTTGATTTCCAGTTGATAAAACGTTTTATAGAATAGTATCAGTTAGTCAATGTAGATGGAATGACAGAATTAGAAACCCACCATTTTGTAGTTCCCAGTGAAATAACTGATAAAGCAAGGAACATTAACAGATATTAAAATAATTAGGTGAAAAGTTGTTAAGAAAAGGATATTCCAATGATACCAAAGTACCCCACAGATTACTCAGAAACTGCAAAAAGAAAAAAGTACCTTTAAAAGAAAAAAACCAGCTGGCTGTCACATTAACTAAAGAGATCAAACACAGTAAAACTAATAATAAGACAACCTGACATTATATTTAATACAACAGAATACGAAGGTCACAAACACTTTAATCCGTCGAGAACGCTTAATCTAAATCTAACTTAAGCCTATTAATACCTAACTCCAGTTTAAAGAAAATACAGAATTAAAGGAAAAAGTTTAACACTATCACAAGGAAACAACTGAAGAAATTCCCAGAATGTGAGATATTCCACAACTGCCTGGTTTCTTCAAAATGGAGAGAAAGAAAAGAAAGGTAGGGATTCTGACCATATGCAATATATGAACCTCGACTGAATCCTGGTTTTGTAATGCAAACAAGCATTGCCATAGCTATTAAAAATTGGTTGCAGGCCAAAACAGTGGCTCATGACTGCAATCCTAGCAGTATGGGAGGCCTGATTTCTACTAAAAATAGAAAAAACTAGTCGGGCATGTTGAGGGCACCTGTACTCCCAGCTACTCAGGAGGTTGAGGCAAGAGGATCACTTGAACTCCAGAGTTTGACGCTGCTATGAGCTATGACGACATAGCACTCTACACAGGGTGACAGAGTGAGACTGTCTCAAAAATAAAAACAAAAACACACCGGGTTTTTTTTTTTTTTTTTTTTTGCAGTTTTTGGCTAGGGCCAGGTTTGAACCTGCCACCTCCGGTATATGGGGTGCCCTACTCCTTTGAGCCACAGGCACCACCCCAAAAATACTGTTTTCAAAAAATTTTAATGATGCAGGAAATGTACCAAGTATTTCTTTTTCTTTTTTGAGATAAGAGTTTCACTTTGTCACCCTTGGTAGAGTGCTATCAGAGCTCACAGCAACCTCAAACTCTTGGGCTCAAGTGATCCTCTTGCCTCAGCCTCCCAAGTAGCTGGGACCACAGGTGCCCACCATAACGCCCAGCTAGTCCCCTCCCCCCCAAGATGGGGTCTCACTCTTGCTCAGGCTGGTCTCCAACTTGTGAACTCAAGCAATCTACCCACCTCAGCCTCCCAACGTGCTAGGCGTGAGCCACTGAGCCAGGCTGCACAGAGAATGTTAATCTTTTTTAAAGTAACAAACCATTGTAGTAAAAACTAATTCAGACAAGGATCACTAAAATATGTTATATGTGAGAAGGACATTCCCAAAGAACTAGTTATTTAGATAGCCTCAATGTAACTTCCCACAAATTACTAATTACAAGAAAAAATAGTAATGATACACTGGAGAAACTGAATAATACCTTAACCAAATAATAAAAATAACAACAGTAAGAAACAAACTGACATCACATACCTCCAGATGTGACACCCTGAAAAGGATACCACATCCACGTATCTAGTATGTAGTATTCAGGCCATAACCTGTTCTCAAATGGCTCATAAAAAATAGCATGTATACAAATTCACCAATGTAACATTTTCCACATTTGCCACCTATCTTACAAGGAGAAAACAGAGTATTACTTATACGTGACACATAATATGTATAAACTGTCATATTCCATTGAGATAGAGAAAAAGTACTACTTTGAGAAGTATTAATATCTTCCTCTACTATTTCAAAAATATAAATGAATCTACCCATATGTTTAATTTGTAATAGAAGCTGAGAGTAAGAAAAGGTAGTTTTTCAGATTTACAAAATTTCAATTTTTTCATTATTAAATATCAAATGTTCCACAATATTTACATCGTTTAATAGGGAGGTATTGTGGTAGGTGCCTATAGTCCCAGCTACTTTGGAAGCTAAAGGCAAGAGGATCACTTATGCCTAAGAGTTTGAGGTTGCTTTGAGCCACCGCACTCTACCAAGGGCTACAGAGTAACACACTAAGAAAAAAAACTTCCATTAAAAAAATTAAAATGTTAACAATCTGTTACCAATTACAGTAAATGAATGGCTTTCCTTAACTCTAGCAATAAGTATACAGAAATGGAAATGAGAATAATAAGTATTTCATTCCCATCAGTAAAAAAAACCTAAAACACTTAGGGCCAGTCATGGTGGCTCACGCTTGTAATCCTAGCACTCTGGGAAGCTATGGCAGGTGGACTGCCTAAGCTCATGAGTTTGAGACCAGCCTGAGCCAGAGCAGGACCTTGTCTCTAAAAATAGCCAGGGGTTGTGATGGGTGCCTGAAGTCCCAGCTACTTGGGAGACTGAGGCTAGAGAATCACTTGAGCCCAAGGGTTTAAGGTTTCTATGAGCTGTGATGCCATGGCATTCTACCAAGGACAACAAAGTAAGACTCTGTCTCAAAAAAAAGAATAAATTTAACAAGAAAGGGATAACACCTACCAGAGAAAACAATCTAAATACGTGAAAAAAAAAAAAAAAAAAAGATACCATGACACTGGATAAGGCAAGGTGATAAAACTGTCAATTTTCAGAAAACTTAATACATATATATAGTACAATTCTGATGAGAATTCTAACAGGGCATTTCTCTTGCATGTGTATCTATAGAAGTATATTAGATAAGCCAGGCTTGTGGCTCACATCTGTAATGCTAGGATTCTGGGAGGCTGAGGCATATAGATCACCTCAGGAATTTGAGACCAGCCTGGACAAGAGCAGAACCCTGTCTCTACTAAAAATAGAAAAAACTAGTTGGGCATTGTGGCAGGTACCTGGTAGGCCCAGCTACTCAGGAGGCTGAGGCAAGAGGATCACTTGAGCCCAAGAATTTGAGGGTGCTGTGAGCTATGACACCCTGGCACTCTATCCAGGGAAACAGAGTGAGACTTTGTCTCAAAAAGGACAAAAAAAAAAAACAGAGACCACGAAACAAAAAGTAATGACTTTTTTTTTTTTTTTATGACTAAAACCCATTAAGTACAAAAGAATTATGTTCGGGCTAATGTGGCAAGAGAGAATGAGTTATTATATTATTGGCACATACTTAAGAGTTACTGATACCAAATCAAGATAGTATTAGCGTAAGATCAAACAGATCAGTGGAACAGAACAAATAATCCAGAAACTGTTTCCATTATATATATGAGAATACAACATGTGACAAAGGTAGTCATTCAATTCTGTAGGATGAATTATTTAATAAACAATAAACTGGTTATCCAGTTTTTATTGAAAATAAAATTAGTGCTCCTAACCTTATACAAAAAGTTCCAGATCAATTAAAGATGAATAAAACACAAAGTAAAAGTTTAAGGAAATATGAGAGACTGCTAGAAACCCAGAAGTATAATATGAACATATAATGCATTTCAAGACTTAAAACTTTTAGAAGAGCAAACAATACCATAACAGAGCCAACAGTTAAGTTGTTCAAAATCACTAGCAGTCTAAAAATCATAAAGTACTAATGTCTTTTTTGATTCAGCAATCCCACTCATGAACAACTGTCTCATTAACAACTACCAGATGAGATTTTACATATATATGTAATATATAAAAATATAAATAAATACCTATCTACCTTTTATTGCAGAAGGATTTACAATGGCAAAAAAAAATTGGAAACAAAGTGAATGCCCATCAATTAGAGAAGGGTGGGGGGAAGTATGGTACGTATATTGACACCAAGAAATATCACAAAGCCATTCAAAATAACTATAGAGCTATGCTAATCAACTTGTAGGTACCTCCAAGAGGTAGTGCTGAAGGAGAAAAGCAAGACAGAAGAAAGTATGCTTCTAATTCCAGTTTTATAAAACAAAACAAAAACCAAAACACTCCTCTTACATAAATAGACACAGATGTACACATATAAGAGCATAGAAAAAAACATGGAAGGCTACCTGCTAGGTGGTTAACATGGGTCTGGAAGAAAAGGAAAGAAGAGGGAACAAGCAAAAAAAAAACTAAATTAAAAGATTATATTTAAAAATAAATGTGATCACATCATACGTACTATGAGAATTTATTAATATAAAATTATGCATTTGTGACATTTTAAAAATAGATGCTTTAAGATAGAGATAGCAATTGATGAATTCAAATTCAAAGAAAAGATGCCAGGCCATAAAATTCTAAAATTGTACAAACGTATTCTCTAAGAACATTCACTACTGAGAATTAGGAAGAAGGTGAAAATATAGCAACATTATGTTCTTTTACAGCAGAAGCTTTCTTAACCAACTATTGCAACCACTGGATTAATCAATGCCTAATTCTCTCTGTAAGACTTACTGATCAAAGCCCATGGTATTGTGATTATCTGTGGCTAACTATTCTGAATAATAACAGCAGCTAACTTACTTAATGTTCACTATGTACGTATCTGTTACTTTTCTCTAAGGGCTTTACATATATTTTTATTCCTCACAAGAACCCCAGAGACAGCTCATTTTCTAGTAAGATGAGGAAATGAAAGCACGGATATAATAAATTACTTGTCTAGGTCACAAAGCTTGTAAGTGTTAGAACTGGGATTTAAATGCAGATAGTTTGGTCTCAATTCCTACACTCTCAGTCTATGTAATGCTATTATGAGCTTCTGCTGACCAGCTGAAATGTACCCTTGTAGAATTCTTCTAAGAATCAAAAGAACATATTCCCGTCAGTACTTGTTATTGTAATTACATAATATGTTACACAAAAAGAAATGCTTCTTTGAAAACTAAACTGACTACTCTGAAAAGTCTAAATAAAGACCTATCATCAAAAAATATTCCTGTCAAATCAAGTTTAGATAAGAATTATAAATGGTTTCAGTCAAAAAAAAAAGTAAAAATACACATATCAGGCTCTGCACCTGTAGCACAGTGGTTACGGCACTGGCCACATGCATGGAGGCTGGCGCACTGGAGCCCGGCCCAGGCCAGCTAAATAACAATGACAACTGCAACAAGGAAATAGCTAGGTATCGTGGCAGGCGCCTGTAGTCCCAACTACTTGGGAGGCTGAGGCAAGAGAATGGCTTAAGCCCAAGAGTTTGAGGTTGCTGTGAGCTGTGATACCACAGCACTCTACCGAGAGTGACAAAGTGAGACTGTCTCAAAAAAAAAAAAAAATATATATATATATACACACACACATACACACACATATAAATCCTTAGATCACTCAGTTCTTGCCCCTCTTCAGAGAAACCAAAATGGAAACTGTAGATAATGCTTTATGAATATAGTTTATTTGGAGGGGTGAAATCAAATGCAAATCTGTACTCAAATATTAAGGGGGGGGGAAACAAATTTGTTTAAGTTAGCCTTTATCTACAAAGATTTTTATTTTTTATGATCCCCACTTTAACACACTTTTTTGATTAACCAACCTGTTACTGGTCCCAATCATTTTGGATAAGAGGACTTCTACCTTATTCTCTTTGCAATAATTTCATAAGCTTTAATTATAGTAGAGCAAAAGTTCTGAGAAAAATTAAATCTGTCTTACTGCTAAGCTACAACCATCTAAAGTCAAACTGAAAGTTATTTTATAATCCTTACCCATCTTGTGTGGGTGGGTATTCGCACTCTTGTCCTTTGGGAAATACACCATTAGGATACAGGTCACATATTGGAACTGAGG
>CAUYPK010134262.1:0-26460 GCA_963574355.1 Loris lydekkerianus | reverse complement strand
TGAGGAAGCTTCCTTCTTCTTCAATCTTTTGGAATAATTTCTGCAGTATAGGAATAAGCTCTTCTTTGAAGGTTTGATAATACTCTGGTGTGAAGCCATCTGGACCAGGGCATTTTTTTGTTGGGAGATTTTTTATTGTTTCTTTGATCAAGTGCTTGAAATTGGTCTATTCAGGAGGTCTATTTCATCTAGGCTAAGTCTAGGGAGAGGGTGTGATTCCAAATATTGATCCATTTCCTTCACATTGTCAAATTTCTTGGCATAAAGTTTCTGGCAGTATTCAGAGATAATCTCTTGTATCTCTGTGGCATCAGTTGTTATTTCCCCTTTATCATTTCTGATTGAGATTATTAGAGATTTTACTTTACTATTTCCAGTTAGTCTGGCCAAAGGCTTACCTATTTTATTTATTTTTTCAAAAAACCAACTCCTTGTTTCATTAATTTTCTGAATGATTCTTTTGTTTTCAATTTCATTGATCTCTGATTTCATTTTGGATATTTCTTTTCTTCTGCTGGGTTTAGGCTTAGATTGTTCTTCTTTGTCCAATTCCAGATGGCTTGTAAGTCTGTTGATGCTTTCTCTTTCTTTTTTTTGAATGTAGGCTTCTAAAGCTATGAATTTTCCTCTCAGGACTGCTTTTGCTGTATCCCATAGGTTTTGGTAGCTGTGTCTTCATTGTTGTTATACTCAAGGAAGTTAATGATTTCCTTTTTTATTTCTTCCTGTACTCAACTGTCATTCAGCATGAGATTGTTTAACTTCCATGCCTTTGTGTGAGGTTGAGCATTTTTGTTGGAGTTGAGTTCTACTTTTAGTACCTTATGGTCTGAAAAGATGCAAGGTAGAATTTCAATTATTTTGATTCTGTTGAGGTTTGTTTTGTGTCCTAGGATGTGATCAATTTTGGAGAATGTTCCATGGAACGGTGAGAAGAATGTATATTCTTTATCTTTGGGATGGAGTGTTCTATATATGTCTATCAAGCACAGTTGTTCTAGGGTTTCATTTAAATCTCTAATATCTTTGTTTAATTTCAGGTTTAACTTCATTTAAATCTATAATATCCTTGTTTAATTTCAGATCTGTCCAGCTCTGAGAGAGGGCTGTTGAAATCCCCTGTTATTATGGTGTTTTAGGATATCATATTGCTCAGACTAAGCAAGGTCTATTTCAAGAATCTTGGAGCATTTAAATTGGGTGCATAAATATTTAGAATTGAAATGTCTTCTTGTTGTATTTTTCCCTTGACCAATATGAAGTGACCATCACTATCTTTTGTGACTTTAGTTGTTTTAATCCCACATGTATCTGAAAATAAGATTGCAACCCCTCTTTTCTTCTGAATTCCATTTGCCTGAAAAATTGTCTTCCAACCCTTAACTCAGAGTTTTGATTTGTCTTTTGATGTGCATACAGCAAATACATGACTTGTGTTTTCTAATCCAATCAGCCAATCTATGCCTCTTCAGTGGGGAATTCAAGCCATTGCCATTTATTGAGATAATTGATAAGTGTGGTAGCGTTCTATTCATCTTGTTTTGTGAAAGTCCATTGCTTAGTTTTTTCTTTTGCTCCATCATGGAAACTAGGTTCTGTCCTTTAATTTCTGGGTGTTTACTTTGCTGAAGGTCTATTGTGATGGTCAGTGTGTAGGACAGGTTGAAATATTTCCTGTAAAACTGATTGTATTGTGGCAAACTTCCACAATGTTTGCATATCAATAAAATATTTGATTTCTCTGTCAATTTTAAAGCTTAGCATAGAGGAATATAAAATTCTCAGCTAAAAATTGTTCTGTTTAAGTAGGTTAAAGATAGATGACCAATGTCTTCTGGCTTAAAAAGTTTCATGAGAGAAGTATGCAGTCACTCTGATAGTTTTGCCCCTGTAGGTCAGTTGGCACTTACTCCTGGCAGCTTGCAAAATCTTTTCTTTTGTCTTGATTTTAGATAAATTCATCACAATATGATTCACAAATTCATCACAAGAAGCTCTATTTGAGTTGAGGTGGCCAGGTGACCAATATCCCTCTGAAAGAAGTATGACAGAATTTTTGGTGATATTTGGGAAATTTTCATACATAATCTCTAAAATGGCTTCCATTCCTCTGGGGCATTCTTCTTCCCCTTCTGGGATACCTATAACTCGTATGTTTGAATGCTTCATAGAGTCCCATAATTCTGACAGTAAACGTTCTGCTTTCTCTCTCTTCTTTTCAGCCTCTTTAACTGAGTTTGTCTCAAGAGCTTTATCCTCTACCTCTGAGATTCTTTCTTCTGAATGATCTAATCTGTTGTTGATATTTTCTATTGCATCCTTAAGTTCCCTAATTGACTATTTCAGTTCCTTCAGCTCTGCTATATCCTTTCTATATTCTTTGTATTGTTCATCTCTTATTTGATTCTGTTTTTAAATTTCCTTTTGGTTATTGTCCACTTTCTCAGGTATTTCCTTCATTGTTTTCATCATCTGTATTTAAATGAGTCAAAGTATTCTATAATAGATGCACTCAGAGTCAAATTATTCTATAATATACTACTCTTATCAAACAATGTGAATGTTACTTTCTTTGAATTACTATTATTATTATTGCTCAATATTTCGATGCAGCAATTGTCTGATTTATTTTCTAGATGTATTTATTATCGTTCCTTCTTTACAAGGTTTTTGTTTCTAGTCCTTATCTTAAACATTGTTATTATTATTAAACTTTAAGCCTTTTTAATTCTGTGAAGGCAAAGAATTAAAGAATTAAAAAATTCCAAAGAATTTTTCTGTGGAAACCTAATAAACACATGTATATGTAAAAAAAAAAAAAAAAAAAACCATAAAAAATAAATTTTAAAAAAGTTATGTATTTCTGCTTTCACTGAGAGATAGAATGTCCTTATTTGTGGGCAGATTAATAAACTCCTCTTTCCTTTTCTTCAACCCACTTGTCCTCCTATGTGGCCTTGGGGAAAAGTGCTGAACTTTCAGTAAGGCAGGAAAGCTATATCCACATGCTTCAAATGGGGAAATAAGTATCAATGTTGAGATTTCCTGGTCTTAGAGACTTTAAACAAAAAAACTCAATTTACTAAAGCTGGTTAAGGTGCAAATGAATAGAAAAGAAAGGAGAATAGTCAGAGCAATCTCACTTTTGATTGGCTTATGTAGTTATTTGGGGGGGACAAAATAACAACAAAAAGAAGGAAATAGACAAACAAATGACAAAATAAAGCACATCCATGCAGGGATGGAGAAAACAAGACCCAAACAATTTCAGTAATTTGCCCAGATGAACCTTGCTCATTGGGGAAACAGCAAAACTTTGAAGCCTTTCTTTCTAATGCAGATACTGAATTTTTGATTCGTCTCTCTGGTTTCTCTAAGTTCTTAAAATACGTTGGATGCACTAGTTCTGTTACCAGCATGGGATCTTGGTCTGTCTGCATAGTAGAAATTGAGAAGAGGCCAAATGGAATGGAGTTTCCAAGCAAGGCTTTTGGGGGGCTTCTTCTATAACATGAAGCAGGCAGCACAAGGGATGGATACTCAGGCTGGGTCTCCAAGGGAAGCACAGGGAAAGTTTTAAGGAAGCTTAGCAGGGAAAGATGGCCTTAAGCATACAGAGGTGTAGAAGCAGAGATTTCTTTGGTGTTTATGCATTACATGTCTCACTAGCATGTTAGGTTCCCACCCCGGGCATGGTGGGGTGTTTTTTTGTTTGTTTGTTTGTTTGTTTTGCTTTTGTTTTGTGTTTTTAGTTTTGTTTTGAGACAGAGTCTCACTCTTTTGTCCAGGATAGAGTGCTGTAGTGTCATAGCTCACAACACCTCAAATTCCTGGGCTCACATGATCCTCCTGCCTCAGGTTCCTGAGTAGCTGGGACTACAGGCAACTGCTACCACGCCCAGCTAATTTTTCTATTTTTAGTAGAGATGGGGTCTCACTCTTGCTCAGGAAGGTACTGAACTCCTGAGCTCAAGGGATCCTCCTGCCTCTGCCTGCAGAGTGCTGGGATCACAGGTGTCAGCCACTGCACCCAGTCTGGGAGTAATTTTTAAGCCTTATAATGAGGGATGAGATGGTGAAAGGTCAGCACTGGGCTCCCTCTAGGCTCAGGAAGACTCTCCCCAATTCCAGAAGTGGGAGTTTCTCCTTCAGGGAAACATCTTGTTTCTGCACTCCTATAAAATCCACATAAAAGAACTGTCTGTCTCAGCCCTTTGCAAAAAGCCAAGTTGCTTTACATTGAATTCCGTGGTGAGGGGGAAAGAGTGAGAGTACAGTCTGTATTCTGTCTTGGTTTTGGGGTGAAGATTTTTAGGTATAGTCAGTTTAGTGGAACAAAAATGGGAATTGTGCCTAGGGAAAACACATTGCTTCATTAAAAAAAAGTACGAAATACAATTAAACAGAGTAAGCAATGCAAACAAGAAAAGAAAACACTTAAGTAACTGAAAACCAACTGGTTCATTTGAATATTAGAAACCAGTTATAGGCTTAGGGCTTAGGGTTTTATCACTAGCCTTGGGCCAAGAGGAAGATTCCAAATCTATTTGAGTAGAAGCCTAAATTAAGCTCCTACACAAAGCCAAGAATTCTTAAGGACTACCTCCTCTGTGAAATGGGCAGCAGAAAAATGTCCCACTTTCTCAAAGACACAATGTGATCTACGACAGTCTGGTGACCAGGCTCAGAAAATTGCCCAATTCCAGACTCTGCCCAATGAAGGCTTCAAATCCAAATCTCCTCTCTGACATTCTGCCCTCCTGCCTTTCGGTCCCAGTCTTCCCAGAGGCCAAACATAGAAGCTATGGTTCCCCCTTCTTCAGAAACCCTTTTCCCAAAAGCCAGCCATAAAATCTAAAATTAATCTGTTTAAAAACTGAATATAAAGTAATTCTCTGATTTACATGTTTGACTGTAGGTCATGTGACCCCATTCCAGGGAGGGCCTCGCCCCACACCTAGAAGGAAGGATGCTGCTCAAAGAGGCCAAGAAGAGCCTGGACACACAGGCCTTGCTGGGCTTCCCCACTCAGTTTGTCAGCATCAGATCCCACCCTTTTTGTCCAATCATATTTCTGCACAGATGCCCATACTTTGTTGAACCTAATCATAAAAGTGGACAACTTCCTTTGTATCTGAGATTTCATTCTGAAGACTCCTGTATATATACACTCAATAACTTTGTACCTTTTCCCTCCTATTAATCAATGTACTGCATGTCATTGATTTTTATTTCAAATTAATATAAGAGTACAAATGTTTAGGTTACCTTGTTTTCAATTCTAAGGTAAAGTTCAAAGTGCAGTTGAGCCCTTTACTTGGGGGGCTGTGCTGAACACCCCCACATCGTGCACATTAGGTGAGAACCCACCAATCTCCTTCGCCTTTCTCCTCTCCCTTGCTAGACTATACTTGTGTTTTATCATTTGTGTGGTCATGCAACTATGTATTGGGTCATATGAGTACTGAGTACATCAGATACCTGCTTTTCTATTCTTGTGATACTCTATTAAGAAGAATGTGTTTCAACTCCACTCAGGTAAACACAAAAGATGTAAAATCACTATCTTTTCCTATGGCTGAATAGTACTCCATAATACATATACCACAGCTTGTTAATCCATTCATGGATTGATGGGCATTTTGGCTGCTTCCACAATTTGGCAATTGTAAATTGAGCTGCAATAAACATTCTGGTGCAAATTTCTTTGTGGTAAACAATTTTGGTTCTTCTGGGTAGATAACCAGTAATGGAATTGCAGGATCAAATGGAAGGTCAATTTTTAGTTCTTTGAGTATTCTCCATACTTCTTTCTATAAAGGTTGTATTGGTTTGCGATCTCAGCAGCAGTGTAGAATTGCTCCCTTCTCTCCACATCCATGCCAGCATCTATAGATTTGGGACTTTGTGATGTAGGCTAATCTCACTGGAGTTAGGTGATATGTCGTTAATTTTTTAGCAAATCATAGAGGGACAAAGTGTCTTGCTCCCTACACTGTAGTACCAAGACCATGCCAAGTAATGATATGGAGCTCAGTTTCAGGTGATGTAGCAGAAGACAGTGCTCACTGAAAAATTAGGCCTGATCTTGAACCTTTTTTTCTCTTACCCAAATTCCTTTCTAGGAGTCCTGGTGAGTTCACCTCACGGACTATAAAACATCATGAAATGGGTTTCTCATTGACTCAATATAATGTAGCTTACTTTCCGACTTGGTTCTGGTGGGGTATCTCATGGTGGAGAGAAGACTCCTTTATCTTTACTCAAGCATTCCTCTCTACTGAACCCAAGTCTTCAGAAAAAGGTGAAGTCTTTAACCAATTGCCAACTAAAGAATCCCTAAAATCAACCTATGATCGTAAGGCCACCCCACCCCTTGAAGATGCCCCACCAATGTCCCATGTATTGGGACATTCCATGTCATCATACTTTCCATGTATTGATTTGTGATTTTACCTATAAATCCTGTTTCTATGACTCAACTGAAACCTGGCTGCCCCAGGCATATTTTCTCTGGACCTCTTGAGATTACGTACTCTGAACCCTTGGTCACTCAGATTTCAGCTTGGAATAAACCTCTTTAAATTATTTTACATAGCATTTTTTTTTTTCATTGACAGAAACATAAAATTAGTCCAGATTCCTGGAGTTTGTAACCCTCACTGGAACAAATGCTACAAACCAGGATATTTCTGACTAAGGGAGAATCACACATATCATAAAAGTCACCCTAAAAAGTCACAACTGCCACCAGGACATAGAAAGCTAGGAGTGAGAGTGAGAAGATACAAAAACAAGCATTTATAATCTAAACTTAAAATTCTGAAGTGATTTTAAATAATCAAATGGAAAGGAAAAGAAAGCATTCAATAAGAACAAAAAGTATTAAATAATAGCTTAGGTTTTAAAAAACAAATCACCAGATATTCAGGGGTGTCCAACCTTTTTTCTTTTCTGGCATACGTTAGCAGAGTAAGAGTTGTCTTAGGCCACACATTTATACGCAAAGAAAGCTGATTAACAAAACTAAGGAAAAGGTCTGTGCATACTTTTTGCAATATCCAACACCAGATATAAGCAAAACAGACCTTACACATAATATGCATGTAGCCTGTGGGCCACAGGTTGGACACTCCCGTATGCTGAATAATTAGAGTATAGATCTCAGTAAATGAATGAATATAGAGATCAGCTGGGAGAAGAGAGAGAAAATGAAAAAGAGAATTTGAACATGGAGAAATGAAAACAAAGCTTTCGTCTCTAAACTTTAAGTCACAGAGGCAGGGAAGACGGTATGTAAAGGTGTCCTGTTAAAAAAAAAAATGCTTAGAATTCTCCAGAATTAAGAAAGACATGAGTGCTCAGAATGAAAGTTTATCCTAACCTCCGAGTTGCACAGATAAAAACAAACCTCAGCACAGTAGTACAGAGGCCAGACATCAAAGATGAGGAGACAGTGAAGTCTACTTGTGAAGAAACAAGAGATTTTTCTTTGGCATCACTAAATGTCAGATGACAGTCCAATAATTGTGACAAAAAAAACAAAGGTAATCCCAGACATAAAATACTGAGTTTAGTGTTCATGGAGGTTTCTGGAAAGTTCTCCCCAAAAGATGTACTTCAACAACAACAACAACAAAAAAGAACTCAGATGAAGAAGTAGATAATAAGTAATGTTGGTAACAGTTGTTACATTTAGATAACTTTTTTTGTTTGTTTGTTTGTTTATTTGTTTTGAGACAGAGTCTCACTCTGTCTCTCTGGGTAGAGTGCCAAGACATCATCATTGCTCGCGGTAACCTTGAACTCGTGGGCTCAAGTGATCCTCCTACCTCAGCCTCCTGAATAGCTGGGACTACAGGTGCCTACCACAAAGCCTGGGTATAGATAATTATTGATTAAAATTATAAAGAAAACCAATGATAACTTAAGGGAAGTTTTTAGAAGGATGAATATTAAATTTTAAAACTAAGGAGAATGGGAAAGAGATGGAATTATATTGTCTAGGAAGATGACAAAAATATTGAATCCCTTTAGTCTTTCACACAATGAACAGTTATTTGGCACGTATGAGTAAACATAACGTTATACTGCTTTCACTTATCACCACAGAAAACCAGTATGGGAATTAAGCAACTGCAATCTACCAACAAGTGGGCAAAAAAGGAAAAATAGAAAACAAAGCAAAAATATGGTATATTAGAAGCTGCAAAACTGGCTCATAGAAACTATTGGACAATATCAGTCCTCATGAATGAATCGGTAAGTCTTATTTTAAGACAGAAGCTTTCAGAATGAGTAACAATAAGTCATCTTTATAAAAATACAAAGAACTTAAATGTCTATTAAAAAGAGGACAATACAGAAAATTATAGAACTTTTGTCAGATAAAATAGAATATAGTGTTGGGGCCCAGAATACGATACCCTAAAATGAAGGCCTCAAAAGCAACCACAAAGGCAGTTTTCTTTTTACCTTTTTCTGCCCTCCTGTCTCTCAGCCTCATTCTCCTCTAAGGCAAGTCATAGAAACTAGAATCCCTTTTCCCCAGGTGGGTCATAGAAAACAGAGCCCTTTTTCCCTTAAGCCAGAAATGAAACCTAAAAATATGACCTTAACTTCCCCCCTGCCTTTCTGTGTAAAAACTGACCATCAAGGAATTATCTGATCTACTCTGTTTGAGTGTAGAGCGTGAGTCCCTCTTTCTAGACAGGATTCTGCTACACACCCAGGACAATGGAAGGTGGACAGATAACTAAGGATCTAGACAGACAGGCCTTGCTGGGTCTCCCCCTCAATCTGCCAGCATCAGAGCTCACCCTCTCCATACAATAACTTTCTATCCCAATTTGTGAGCCTAAGCATAAGAAATGAACAATTTCTCCTGTATCTTTGGGTCTTCATTCTGAAGGAGGCTCCATGTCACATAAAACACAGATCCCAAAATTTGTGTGCCTCTTTCTCATCTGTCTCTTATCACTTGACTTTCTCAGTGGATGTCAGAGGGTGAAGGGGAAGGTGAGATGACAGATAGGTATGCCACCTTAGTGACTCAACCTCAGGTCTCCACAGTGGCCCACACAGCTTCAGGGCGGATGTCCCCGCAGCCTTTGTCTCTGCAGGGGGTCCCTCCCCACCCTTCTCTTTTGTTATTCACAGATGACCTTAGGGCAGCAACGTGAGAAGCCTGTCATCATGTCAGACCCTCACTGGGTCTGAAACATCCTTCCTTCAGACGGACACACTGACTGCCTTTCAGCTTGTCAAGGACTCTGTTAAAAATCAGCTCCTAGGAGAGGACCCCTCACCACTCTCTCCAAATGCCACCGCTCCTTGTCATCTTTAACTGTATATTTGGTTTGTCCCTGTGCTTGTCTCAGTCTTTCCACCAAAAAACCTGCTTCATGGGAACGGGACATAGCTGGCCATGTACCAGTGTTCAATTAATATCTGTTGAATGAATTAATGCAAAGAATATTTGTAATGTGTTTTAGTGACCAGATATTTAATCTTGTTTAGAGGTGCAGATGGATTTAGGGCAGAGTGAGGAAATGAAACCACAGGGTCTCTGCCCCCTTTCCTGCCTTCTTAAGGTCTCCATAATGCAAGAGGCTACAGAGCTGCCACAGAGTTACGAGGGGTTCTGAGACACCCTGGCCTTTCTAGACAGAGGCCTAGAAATCCTCTTCCCCTGTAGCAACAGGAATTCCATGTCTGAATTGGCAGGGCATTGCCAGCCTGAATGATACTTTCATTGACAGTGTGCTGTGGGGCTTGCAATCAGCCTGACGGGATAAGCAGTGCTTCTGGGACCTGAGGGCAGGAGCAGAGGGACTTCAGAACCAGAGGCAGAGGGCCAGACAGGACAATTGCACCTAACAAGACCTCAATCTCTTGAAACACTAGGAAAGCCCCTTATGGCTTAGGCCACCGATGATTAGAGGTTACAAAGTAGATTTGCCCCATTCCATTATGCTCTTCTTGCAAAGTACCCTTGACAAGATTTTCATTGTACAGTATGAATTATTTTCCTTTCCCTTGAGTCCAGATGAGCTTGTAACTTGCTTGTGACCTGTGCAGAGTGGTAGATGTGACTTCAAGGGCTTTCCAAGTCTGGGTGAGGAATGGAGATGAAGCATCACTTGACCTTGGAAATACTTGCTTTTGAAGAGTTCATTTTTCAGGGACTTGGGTTTCTGGCTTCAGACAGCCATGCTATGAGGAAGTCCAGGCTCACCCCTGCAGAGCAATGACAGGAAGGAAGCCGGGGATTATAGAAAGAAGCAGGGATGCTGCTGGTCCTGGGCCACTCCGTTCTCATGGCTCTCAGCTCAGCCACCACTTTTGGACAGTTTGTGTGAAACCACAGCCAGATGTGCTCCCTGACTTCCAATGCACTTAAACTGTGAGGAGTAATAAAACAATGATTGTTTTAAGCCACTGCATTTTAGAGTCATCTGTCCCACTGCATGAAGGACTAGAATAGTCCCCTCAGGTATTGTCACAAAAGTGAATGTGAGGTGCCTCATGGTCCAGCACCCCATTGAGGATGGTGAGAAGAAGGGGAAGAAGAGGAAATTAGAGAAAACCATGGAGAATCCTCAAAGGTTAAAAGTCGTTCTCCCAGTCAATCCCGGAGAACACTCTCTTAAGTAAAGCATCAAAGGAATGAAAAATCAAGTATCCGATATACTCAATACTAATATGGATCCAGTAGATGAACAACTACAGCCCCACGCAAGAGAAAAACACAATTAAATTCAAGAAGGGGAGAGGGAGGAAGAGGCATGTGGTAAGTTCCCATCTAATGGGTACAATGTAGGGGCATATGACACACCACCTGGGTTAGGGCTCAGGTACAACTCAGACTTTACTTAACACATGCAAACAATGCAAACTAATTGTACAAACCCTTACATTAATCTGAAAGTAAAAAAAGGAAAAAAAGAAAATGGTCGTTTGTTCAAAAGAGGTACAATTACTCTAAGGGAATGTTTAAATCAGAAGAATTCAAGACTATAAAATTTGTGTTTTAAATTCTTCCCCATCCCTAGTCCCCACTGTGGTAGGATGCTTTCAGGAAGATCAGAATTAGAGAAACCAGGAAAGTAGGTTTAAAACTACACAAAAAAGTTAAAGGTGATAATACAAGTGTGAAATACTTTGCAGAGAAGAAGGCACACATTGAATATTAAATTAAAAGTTAAATATCACTATTACCATTATCATTGTCATTGCTGCTGTTAATAGCTGGTTTATCTCATCCTGACGGCAATCACAAACGTGTGGCTGGGGGAGGGACGTGTTGGTCTTGAATCTGTTCATACCACAAATAAAAATCCTAAGGGAATATTCTCTCTCCACACCTGCTTGGATCACGAGAAAAGTTAATGCCTATTTATAAAAAGAAACATACTTGAAATCCTCAAAATTCTGAATAAGTAAGCACTCTAGGTAATTTGTTACAACTTGAAAGAACCATCCAGGGATGCTGTGCATTTTAATGGTGCCGTTGCACACTGATGGATGCAGCTTCTTGTGTTCCCTTGCATTTCAGCATCTCAGCGCGGTCGAAGAGTTTCTTCATGAGTGTTAATGTGATTATGATAACTATGTCTTTACAGGCTCAGCTAACAACTTCATGCCCACAGAGCTGAATGAGACACCAAATGCTAAAACCTTCTACAAATACTGTCAGAGATGTTTTTCTTAGCACGCTGATCCTTGCATTTGATTGGCAATGCAGGATGGTGGCTGCGTTAACTAATGACATGCAGTGCTTCCTCACAGCAAGTTTTAACGTTATTCATTACATGATTTAGCACCAAATAAAACGTAGTGTACCAGTGATGAAGCATTTTCATAGAGATAAGATATATTTCTAAATGTTTACACCAAAATATTTAAATTGTCAATTTATGAGGTGAGATACAATATTGTTATCACAAATGTATGTACATTTTCTTTAACCTTAATATTTAAGCTTTCTCTCTTCTATGAATGGAGTTGTAAAGGGCCCTCCATGAAGGAGAGAAAAGGTAAAGAAATACCTTTTCTTAAAATTTTAGCTTAATATGAGGGTACAAACCAGAGGGTTCCATCGTTTGCATTTGTTAGATAGAATCCAACTTGTACTGGAGCCTTTACCCGGGAGGTGTGCCATATACCCCTACACTGCACCTCCCTCCTCTTTTCTCTTCCCTCCCTCTTTCCTTCTACACCCCAACTTGAGTTTAGGTGTGTTTTTCTCTTGGGTGGGTGTGGAGTTGTTTTTCTATTGGCTTCATATTTGTATTGAGTGCATTGGATACTTGCTTTTCCAGTCTTGTGATACTTTATTAAGCAGAGTGTGTTTCAGCTCTATCTAGGTTAATGGAAATGATGTAGTTTCCATCTTTTTTATGGCTGAATAGTATTCCATGGTGTTGTATTTCATTCATATGTAGTATTCCATACATATGCCACAGTTTGTTAATCCACTCATGTGTTGATGGGTACTCAGGTTGATTCTAGATCTTGGCAATTGTGGATTTAACTGTAATAAACATTCTAGTGCAAATGTCCTTATGCTAAAATAACTTTTTTTTTTTTTTTTTTTGTAGAGACAGAGTTTACTGCCCTCGGTGGAGGGCCATGATGTCAAAGGACTCACAGCAACCTTCAGCTCTTGGGCTTCCGCGATTCTTCTGCCTCAGCCTCCCGAGCAACTGGGACTACAGGCGCCCACCAAAACACCCGGCTCTTTTTTTTGTTGTTGTTGTTGCAGTTCGGCCAGGGCTGGGTTTGAACCCGCCACCCTTGGTATATGGGGCTGGCGCCCTACTCACTGAGCCACAGGGTTTTCTTCTGGGTATATATCTAATAATGAGATTGTGGGATGGGATGGAAGGTCTACTTTTAGCTCTTTGAGGATTCTCCATGCTTTCCAAAGCGGCTGTGTTAGTTTACTATCCTACCAACAGTGGAATAGTGTTCCCATAAGACAGTGGACTAGTGTTCCCACAATTCTTTGGAGTGACATGGCTTTGGATAATCATCTTTTCCTCTTGTCAACACCATTTTAAAAATTCACATTAAATGTTTCTTGAAGAACTATTATATGCACAATGGTGGGCGGGACAGAAAAACCCAAAGAATGGTAAAACATGACAGGGACCCATGAGGAGGGGCCATGAGTGAAGATGTCCCAATCATTGGCAGAGCATAAGGTCAACTTACTATGAGAAGCCAAACTGTTTGGTGTTAAAACAAAGAATAATTTCATATGTTTAGGTTTGTTATCACTCTTCCCACATCTGGGATTGACTAGGACAGAGAGTTGGGGAAAGAGAAAAATTTTAAGTCCTGTGCTAGCAACTTGAATAATAGAAGACACTCAAGACAGCGAACGATACTGTAGGTTTAAAAATATTAATAAGTAAACATGAATAGACATATCCATGAATAACATCAACAGAATGTTCCAGGCAGTAGCTGTGCCTCTCTTCACTGTGAACAACTGAACATGCTGAGAGGTTTCACGTGTGACATGAGGGAACAGCTGAGTTTGCACAGGACTTCAGGATTCCAGGTGCAGAAAGCTGAGCCTTCTCCCAAGGGCTCTTCTAGGCCACCTGGAGGGAGCCTGGCACTGATTAAAATGCATTTATCAATCAGTTGAATGCCTTCATTCATTACTTCATCCCTTTATCATTTGTCTAGCTCCAGACTTGTGCAGTTTAAAAAAATGAAGCAAGGAAATAAGACCCAATGGAATCAGCCAGAACTGATCATATCCCTTTTTCACGTGGAGAGAGGATGTCACGTGCCAGGCTCTGGGACTGCCACTGATGAGTTATGGGAGTTGTGGTCCCTTCACTTACTTGAATTGTGGTCTAGGAGAGAAGACTCCTGCATGAACCATGCTTGAAATTCTGGCATGAGACCTACAATAGAGATATTGCACCCAGAACAGGGGAAGTCTGGAGGAAGAAGACGCTTACGTTTTTGTGTGCTCAGGAGAGGCCAAAATGATATCACTAAGGTCTGTCTGGGCTAGGGTAAGGGTATGGTAAAGGCACAGAGGCACATGAAAACATTGTGACAACTGAAGAATCCTTTTCAAAAATGAATTTAGCAAAATACGAAGTCATTAAAAGAATCGATTCTGTTGCTTTATAGTGTTATTTTATTTAAAGGGAAGTATTTGGGTTATAATTAAAATCTCTGATTTTTTGTCTGCCATTTTTCCTCCTAGGATGATGTGAATACTTTTACTTGAAATATGATCACAGTTGTAGAAAAGAAGAGGTGACTCCATGTGTGTTAAAAAAGTTTTTTTTTTTTTTTCAGAAAAACTTAGTGCCTTTCAATGTTTCTCTCCTTTCTCACATTTGGATTTTTTTTTTTTTAAGCAGAAATTTACAGAGCTGATTAATGATGTTTCTTTTCTTATCCTTCACAATAATCTCTTCCCCACTGCCTGAGAAACAACACGTAATTATTGCAAAAGTATTTAATTAATAACAAAGAATTTAAACAAAAGAATATTCATCAATATTACTATCAATATGAGGTAAAATCTTAACCCAATGTTACCCACCTTGATTTGTTCTCACCTATTGGAGAGGACAACAGAAAGCCTGAATTGAGATATTATTACGGAGCATAGGGTGAAGGAGACAAAGCAAATAAAATGAGCTGTTATAATCTCCAACCCTCACAATGACCTTGGGTTTACAGCTGCTCCATGCTGAGCAATCCACTAACCACAGATAAAGCAAGAAAACAACTCTCACCACATATTTCACGGAGATGAAGTTAAAGTTAATGAGAAAATGTTAGTAAAACATTTTCAGCTACTTTGTTGGAAGGCACCACATAAATACAGAGCAATATTATTAGTCATTTTAATGGGCTGAGATTTTTACTGCTTCAGAAAGATACTACATTTGAGTTACGCTTGCCTCACATTGCTATATATCCTTTTCTTTATAACACAGTACAGGTGTTTTAAACTTCTAACTTCCTATTATCTCTGGATATTGAGGACGTGGCTGTTTTGAACAGCAGCTCTGCACTTGGAGTTCCAAAGGGAGGGTTTGATATTGAATGGCTTTTAATTCCATGGCTATGGGCAATGTGTTGAGAGGTGTATTATTTATTATCACTATGCACAAAAGAAAATCACAATAAAAAAACGCAAATGCTGAACTAAGAATACAGCCTGTCGGTCAGGTCGGTGGCTACAGAAATCCCAGGACAGACATTCTTATTGTAATAACTCAGCAGTCCCGCTCCCCTTGCTCTCTGGAGCAATAAAAGGCCAAGCAAATCATTACAGGTTCAACCTAAGAGCAAAGCTTTCAAGGATGACAATCTGCTGTTCATTTCCCATAACTGCAAAGAGTTATGTTGGAACCCTGCATAGCAAGGCAATGCTATAAATTTCTCAGGCAACTAGATTTTACCAATGTGTTTCAAAGAGTGAAACTTCAAGTCTAAGTTTGTGTGAATATGCCCGGAGGGGCCCACTTCACCTTTTTTTCTGGCAAGTAGACCCCTATGGGCAGTGCTGCTACAGAAGAAAGTTTTGCAGCCAGAGTAATTCATATTGTTCCAAGAAGTACAACCCACATACATGTTAAAAAAAAAAAAAAAACAACAAAAACCCCAAAACCAAAACACTGCCCTTTGTACATCTTCCTGCTGGAATCTCATTGGAAACCTAACTCATGTAACAACTGGCTGCATTTCTCCTCTGCCTTTAAGTTTCAAAAGATTTGACCCCAACTCCTTTCATATTGTCCTTGGTCACTTTTCCCTGTCACTTAGCTTACCTGTTTCCCAGCCTGTTTCCTTCCATCTTTCTTGCTGACTCATAGAGCCCACGTTGACATCAACAGCCTGGCCTCGTGTAACTTTTCCCTCACTGACCCAGGAGAAATGTTATCTTCACTCAACCATCTCCCATGACTGATCCACAGGCCATAGCATTGCTCAAAACTATTCAGTCTCTAAAGCTATAAACCCTGAGATTATCTTCCTATTCCCTCTCTTTTCTTAGCATCCTATCCAGTAACCTTTTTCACAAAGCCATGTCTTCCTTGGGTGTCTCACCCATTCTCATGTTCCTTGGGCTCTTTCTTTACTTAAATTTTTCCCCACCTGGCCTTGACCTCAATTGAAAGAGCTTTCTCAATGCACCCTGTTTTTCTGCTCCTCTCTGTTCTCACTGCCACAATTTGGCCAGCTTAGAAATGAAATACATTCCTGGGATTCCACATCCCTCAGGAAATGTCATAGAGTCACAATGGTACCATGACTCTTAAGTGCCAATCTCAGCCAGATTCTTAAGACATTTTAGGAAAGCCCAAATCTATTATTTATATTCTTTTCTTTCTTTCTTCTTCTTCTTTTTTTTTTTAGAGACAGAATCTCACTCTGCCACCCTTGGTAGAGTGCCATGGCATCACAGCTCACAGCAACCTCCACCTCTTGGGCTTGGCCGATTCTCTTGCCTCAGTCTCCCGAGTATCTGGGACTATAGGTGCCTGCCGGAACACCCAGCTTTTTTTTTGTTGCAGTTTGGCCGGGGCTGGGCTGGAACCCGCCACCTTTGGTATATGGGGCCAAGGCTCTACTCACTGAGCCACAGGCGCCACCCTTATTTAGATTCTTTTCTTTTTTCTCATGCTCCCCAAGTTATCTTTCCCTTATCCCTCCCAACACATGATTTTTAAAATATAAATCAATAAAATTTTGAGACATGGCCTTCCCTGGCTTTTCTTACCTTAAGTCCCAAATCTATATTTATTAATGTTCACAGCCAGGAGTGAAGCCCAAAATATTTAACAACTAGGGAGGAAATGGAACCAAATGGTCATGACTAAAATATTTTTGAGAACTTCTGCTGGAAAGGATGTTGGCTGGAGTGGCAGAGGGTGGCCATGGAGAAAGCACGGGGCATGAGCCCCCAGAGCTGTAGCCACACTGCAACCAATGAGAGTATTGCAGCATTTTATAAACAAACATGGCAGAAAGAATAGGTACTAGAAGGATATCAGCCCTGTTTAATTCCTCCTTCCTGTTAACATAGAGTCCCTGGTGTTCACATGCACCCACGCCTGCCTCTGCAGAAGGCTGCTCTTCCCTCCTCCTCCTCTGGGGCCTGAATCTAACTTAATCTGTCTGCATCTCACTCGTGTTTTCCCTGTCCTGGAAGTGACATTCCTTTTAACACTGCCTTTTTCTTTAATATCTTTTCATTGACAGCCTCCTTAGAAGAGTTTCTCACTTAACCTTGCATTTCATTTCAATCCACATCGTCTTGGCTTCAGCTTTCATCTGAGCGAGGAACCAGCTTCCGCACAGCCACCCTCACCTCTGCACCATCATCCCCCTTGCCCTCTTCTCCACCCCACTCTGTCTGACGGGCTGGGTGACATCACGCTACCCTTGGTGATGTTCTTCCTCCCTTATACTCTCTCTTTTTCTCCATGACACACTTTGAGACTTCATTTTCTCTCAGAACATTGCTTTTCTGGTCATGGTTACTCTGTTTTCACTTATCTCTGAAGTAAGTGACTAATGGTGTGCTCCCATCCTACTTTTTATGCCACTTTTTCCTGGCTTACGGCATTCAACACGGTAGTCTTGGGTATTGGCCCAAGCCATACATCCCCCCTGCACACATAAACACTTAGCCTCGGCACATGCGCACGCGCACACACCACACCACTCTGCACATGCGCACACACCCCCTCCACGTTTCCTTTGCGCGTCTCCCCCCTTCTCAAATGTCTGAGTTACCCACTCCTCTGCCCTTCTGTCCCCACCTTTAACCTGGACCCTCTTATATCTTCTTTTACTTCAACTACTTTCTGCATTAAGCATTCTTCCATCTTGACATCATTTTCATTTTTGAAACACAGAATAATAATTTACTGGAGAAAACCTTTAAATCTCTCCATTGCCCACAAATAATCCCTTAAATTTAACATTCAAAAGCCTGGGTTTCAACTCACTTTTCAAAGTTCTCTAATATTGTTGGTACACTTAAGCTCTTGCCACACCCGCCCCCCTCCCATACAAACATCCATGTATTATACACTGAATTGTGTTCCCTCAAAGGTTTTATGTTAAATCCTAACCTTTATTTAGAGACTCGGACTAAACTGACCTTTTACCTGATGCAGTAGCAGTTTTTCACAGTAAAACTTGTCACGTTTGTTGCTGGCCTTTGGTGCTTTTGTAATTTTTGTGTATTTTATATATTTAGATTCTATAGATTATAATTGCCTCATTTCTTCATGCTACCTCTACCAAAAGTAGGACGCAATTTTTTTTTTTTTTCTTTTTTTGAAACAGAGTCTCAAGCTGTCACTCTGGAGAGAGTGCTGTGACATGATAGCTTAAAGCAACCCCCAAGTCTTGGCAATCCTCTTGCCTCAGTTTTTCTATTTTTAGTAGAGCTGGGGTCTTGTTTTTTCTCAGGCTCCTCTCAAACCTGTGAGCTCAAGCAGTCCACCTGCCTCAGACTCCCAGAGTGCTAGGATTACAGTCCTGAGCCACCATGCCTGGCCAGTTCTTTTTTTTTTTTTTTAATAAAGATATTTTGTCTTTAATTTTATTGAAAATTACTTCCAAGGAGCAAAAGTGAATGCCTATTTTTTGTCTGTCACTACCCTAAATCCCCTTTTGGCTAAAACCAATACCTTTAATTATTATGAATGGTAAAAATGATGATACATCAAATGTGAAAATACATGTAAGGCATGATTATTGATTTTTCTAGATTTTATATTTCAAGTAGTGCAGCCCTTTTAAATGCTAATTGCTCTTAAAGAACTGCTTTTGAGGTCCACAGCCATATTAATTCTCTTAACACCAGAAAAAGACCACTAATAAGGAACCTCCTTCTCCCTTGCTAAGGACATCACGATAAGTCATATATGCTTCACATATGAGGTATGACAATGAAGTTAGCAAACTCTTCCTAGAAAAAGTACTACATACCTCATTGCTAAGTATAACTATGGTCATCCTTGAAGGACTTCCCTTGATCATTTGGTGACCATAGTTGATATTTAAGCAATGAGGTATGCAGCATTTTTTCTAGGGAGGGTTCATGAACTTAACTGTCTGACCTCATATCCCTGCCCCTGCCATATCAAAGTATGCTTCTTTGGGCAAAAGACATGCATCTTATTTACAGATTCTATCGTGGTGCCAAAGGGGAAAAAAGAGATGAGATATTACATGAGTGTTTTGTTGGCTAAGTAGATCATTATTTTGCTTTTTCACCACTGACACATCAGCTGAATTTCTGGCCATGTTCACACTGCTCATGTTCTGTGTTTATCAGCACAATAGGCTCTGAATAGCACGTCCTAGATCTGGGAGAGGGTGTTGAGAGATGTTGGAACACATGTTCCAGTTTTTGGTTCAGAAAACATGGCCGCTTAGTTATTTCTAAATATTGAAAACAAAGTTCAGAAACTATAAGCTATTTAAGATTTTATAAGCTTAGGAATTCTCTAGTAGAATAGCAGGAAATATTTACTTCCTCTTTTATGATTACTTTTTTTATGTCTCATTTTACTTCTACCTAAAGGAGGAACTTCTTATATAATTAGAATGAGGCAACACATTACCTTATTTGATTAGAACTCATATGTTCATATTTAAAAATATTTTCAGAAGAAATGCCATAATGGTCTCAGTAATGTTCTTGACATAGTTCTGTTATTTTTTTCATCCTCCTACTTGTTGCTAACTTGACTTGGCATATCTGTTTTTAATTATTTTTCTCAGCAAAACAAAAAAGGCATCTTTAGCAAGGTAGTAATTACTTCTGTAAAATTACCTTTTGGTAATTAAGTGTTCATTGTATTACAAAAGGCAGGTATTGATACACAAGCAAATTTCCATGTGTTTCCTCTTTCCATATTAAAGCAATCTAAGGAGTCTTAGTTGTTTTCTTCTTGCTAAATGTGTCCTATTAAGATCAATTGCAGTGCCTTTCTCTTGAAAGTATTCAAAATAAACAACAGTAAATCATGTAGCCAGTTTTCCAATATTGTGAAACGGTGTAGGAATAACCATAGATAGTATATTGAAACCAGTTCTCTGAAACTCTAGAGAATAAAATCAATTCAGAGGACACACAGTGATGAGCCACACTGCAAATCTAGGATTAGGAAGGATACTTTTGCTTGGGAACAATAGCTGACAATTTTTGAGTTATTGTTCATTGCAAGATGGCTAACAATGTTCTTTCAAAACATGTACCAAAACACAGCTGAACATTTTCCACATCAAAATGCAGCAGACACAAATCAGCGCAAATACATATTGTCTCAAACTAGTTCAGTAAGAAATCCTTCTTTTTGATCTCAGTAAAATGACAACATTTACACTTACACATTGCTCCTACTTTATACAAGTTCCTTTTCAAATCAATAATATTCAGTTTTTGTTACTTTTGAATTTGACACTAACTACTAAAAGTAGGCATACGTGAAACAGGAAACATTCTTTTGCTTGTTACACAGTCAGGCCATTTAATTAATGACTTTTTAGCAATTCAGTCAATTTTTGTCCACTTGCTTAGCTCCACATCACTTTGTTTCTCTTCTTACTTTGTTCTAGATAAAAAAATAAACAATTAAAAAAAAAACAAAAACAAAAAACAGTGCTTAAAAACTGAAGTTCTCATCTTTTCAAAAAATATTCCTTCAAGTGGTGCCAAGAACATTGCAAATTTTAGGCAGTGCCTGTGGCTCAAGGAGTAGGATGCCGGCCCCATGTACCGGAGGTGGTGGGTTCAAACCCGGCCCCGGCCAAAAACTGCAAAAACAGAAAAACAAACAACAACAAAAAAACCATTGCAAATTTTAAGAAAGATGAAACAAAATGAAATCTTTCATGATAAATAAAGTTATAACTCAGAGTTAAGTGCCAAACTCTTTCCAATCTAGAACAAACTTGAATAAATGCTAAAGAATAGCAGATCCATAAGGAAGCTTTACAGTGTGATTAAGATATTAGGTATGTCTGTTCCACCTCAAAGTTTAATTCTGAGTTCACTGGAGAGAGTTCTTGCTCATTTTTAAAACATCTTGTTTGGCCAGGTGTACATGTAAGCTATAGATAGTTATGTGACATAGCTAAAAGTTTATTTTTTTTGTTACTAGCAGCTTTCTATAATCTTTGGAGGCTGAAATGAGAAGATGCTTATTTATATTTATTAAATAATCTCATAATCAACAACTATTCTGTAATACAACATTACAAATTATCATACATGCTCAGTAAATGAATAAAAATGTTTGAAATTGTACATTTGTTCTTAAACGTTTATGATAGCTTAATTCACAGTCACTAAGACATGGAATCCACCAAGTACCCATCAACTCATGAATGGATTAATAAACCGTGGTATATGTACACCATGGAATATTATTCAGCCATAAAAAGATGGAGACTTCACATTTTTTGTATTAACCTGGATGGAGTTAAAGAACATTCTCCTAAGTAAAGTATCACAAGAATCAAAAAGCAAGAATCTCATGTGCTCAATACAAATATGAAACCAGTAGAAAAACAACTGTATGCCCACACAACATAAAAACACAATTAACCTCCTATGGGGGTAGGGAGAAAGAAGGAGGAGAGAGGAGGTGGCAGGGTTGTGCTCCCACCTAATGGGCACAATTTAGGGGTGTACAGCATACCTCTTGGATGAGGGGCTCAACTATAGCCTGGACTTTACCTGACAAATGTAAACAATGTAACCTAATGGCTTGTGTACTCACATTAATCTGAAATTTAAAAAAAAATTGGAATTGTGAAATCTCACAGTGTGATGACATTCGGAGTTATTTTGCTGTTTTAACTAGAAGCTGATGAGAAAATCCAGACATGTTTAAAAAAAAAATTCTAGTTGAGCAAAGGGAGTCAGTTCATAATGAATGATCAACATGGGTTTTTTTGTTGTTTTGTTTTTAGTTCTTTTTTTAATCAATATCTTCTTATGCTTCCAATAGGGATTGGTAAAAGAATTTTCCATTAGCCGAATGTTCTTTATCTATCCTGTACTCACTGAAAGTAGTTTCTAAAATAAAATTTAGCAAACTATACTCATATATATCAGTTGAAAAATTTGTATTCTTTTGAAATTTGTGTCATAAACAAAATCACCACAAATCGTAATCACTGTGGCTCTGAACCACTGGGAATCGTTGCACATGAGTGAGTGAACTGCTTTAATGTGTATCTTGTTTTGTTTTTGTTTTTCTTATGGTCTTAACATCTGTGACCACATCGTTGTCTGCAACTAATGTTTTCCTGCTTCATAGCATTATTTCTAGAAATAGTGTCACATGCGTTTTTAGGCTGTAAGTAAAATGTTTACAGAAAGAACGTATTTTCTGGTATGATAATTTTCTTGGCCAGACAGAGTCCAACAGTAAACATTTGTTTTACTCCTGATCTGCTGAAGAGGAGGACATCTGCCAAAATTGTGATTGTGAAAAGCATTTCCTCAGAGAAAGGGACAGAATCATGGAATTTTTGTGTACCCTAGTCTATAAAATACACCCAAATCTCAAACCAGACCAAGCTTTCCTTCTTCCTAGCTTTTTCTTGTCTTTCATTATCCATATGCAGACAACTCCCAGATCTGTATTTGTGCATCAGCCCTTCCTCCCAGCTGGCCAGCTGCTCTGTGCAGCCGCCCACCACCAGGTGGGCCCTGTATGGTGTATCGCATGCATTTGGGGCCTCACTAACCTCTTGATTCCCATCTTAAACTTCTTCCCACACCAACTTGCATCAGCTTTTCCAATCTGAGTTAACTTCTGACTTCTGAGACCCAGAGATTGAAGTCCTCATCTTTGACT
This sequence comes from Loris lydekkerianus, assembly GCA_963574355.1. NCBI lineage: Eukaryota > Metazoa > Chordata > Mammalia > Primates > Lorisidae > Loris > Loris lydekkerianus. The sequence goes on along the minus strand of CAUYPK010134262.1, from coordinate 3,577 downwards.
TTTCCTTTTTCTCTTCCTCATATTTAATCCATCGGAGAATCCCATTGGCTCTGCCTTCATGGTATCCCCCAAAGCCAATCATGTCTTCCTGCCTCCATTGCCACCACTTGGAGTTCTGATGTTCTTGCATCTACCTGTTGTCCCTTGTGAACTCACAGCATGCACTGTCACCCCTTTAAAACAGAAGATCTCTGCTAAAAACTCTATAATGGCTCTGATGCAATAAAGCAGAAGCAAAAGTCTTCATCAAGGCCCATGTGATGCTATAAGATTTGACTCACTGTGAACCTCACATCTTACCTTTGGGCGGTTCCTTGCTGGCTCTCTCTGCAGCTATCCTGGCCTCCTTGGGGTTTCTCTGCAGACCCTTTCCCAACTTAAGGTCTCCCTGTTAGTTAGACATGAGCAGGGTGAATGGTGAATGCTACTTTGGGTTGGCTCCAGTTAGGCCACCGAGTTGTGAGGCTGACTAATCACAGGAATGGGCCTGATCTAGATTTTGCAGGTGGGTTGCCTTGAGACAGAGGCTAATTAGTGTCCCAGGGACATTCTGACACAAACAGACAGATGTGGTCACACACCATACTCCCTGGGGTTGTTTGAACAGCCTGATTGGGACACTGGGAAACTTCTAAGAAAAACCAATACCCCTCAAAAGTTGTGTCTAAAATCCAAGCACTGCAATCTCCGTGATGGCTGTGGTTGTTAGGACAAGTCCTGGCTTGCTTTATAAGTCATAAAAATAAACTTTTCCTTTCTTGCTAAAACTTTACTTGCTCTTGCTCTCATCAGTTATTTGGGTAACTACCTTGAGCCATCACTGTGATGCTCTAATATTCCCTCTGCCTGGGATGTTCCTCCCAAACATTCAGATGGCTGATGCCCTCGTCTCTCTGCATTCTCTACACGTCACCTTCTTAAAGCACTTATTTAAAATTCAACACCCGCCCTCCTAAGCCTCTATACCCCTCTTTCTACGGGTCTTTCCCTGAAACATTACCCTCTTTTGAAAGACCTTAACATTTATGGTAGGTTTCCTTCCTTATTCCACATTAGGATTTAAATCTCTCAAGAGTGAGGACATTTTCTCTTTTATGCTCATGGGAGTGTCTGGCACAAAGTAGGTGCTCTAAAAATACTTGCTCAGCAAAGAGAGGGAGCTTGAGGTGCCAGATAAAGGCAATTAGCCCAGCACTTGTCCTCAAGGGTGGACTGGGGTGGGAACAGCCTAGAACAAGGGACAACAGTTTCTATCTTGGGGCCACAAGTTCTAACTCACTATTGGTGGGAGGGACAGATTTCATGTGTATGTACTGACATTTATGTTTCAATAAGTTCTTCAAAATGTAAGAATATTGCCTGGTTTGGAAATATAACTACTTCATTTAAATTTAAAATGCTCTGGTTTCTGGGTTTATATGCAACAAAGGAACAGAATGTTTTTTGTGACCTCATATTTTTATTTTTAAACATTATCCCAACAACATACATAGAGGTAGGGATGCAATTCCACAATACCAATATTTCTTTTTAGAAACACGAAGTACCAGAGGGTGGACAGAAGCATCCACGTTTATGTAAGTGAGTTACCCTATGCTGTATATGTTCGCCTATTAATCTTTACTTTCTGGTTTGTATTTTCATAAAAAGAATTTGAATAACCAAATGTTTTGCTATTAATTGTAATAAAGTGTAAACATAAAACAATTTTCAAAGTTATAATTGGTCTAATGAAAACATGGACTAAGATGTTTGTAAATTTCTGAAATTTCAACATTTGAGGTATAGTAAATATATATACTGTATTGAGCATTTATGACATTGTTGTAGATGAGTAACGGTGGTTATGCTTCATTTTCATAAGTGCTATACTAAAAATACTTTTCAAATACAAAATCTCTATGGTAAGTTTTTATATATTTGAACAATCAAATTACAGTATATTCTAAGTAATAAAGCTTTTTCAATTATTATGAAAAAGGCTGTGTTAAATATATCATATGAGATTAATGTATTGTTACAAATATTTTCCTAAAAAATTCATCATACTTCTAAAAGTAACAACAACAACAAAAAAAAAGAGCCACAAGTGGTATTTCAAATTTGTGGTATTAATAGTAATTCAAGGAATACTTTCACTCATAAGCAATCCGTTATATATTTCTAGATCACTGATTTTAAAGAACTATAATAAATATGGTACTTAGTATGCATGATGATGTATTGGAAAGGTTATTGGAAAGGAAATCAGAGATTCTGGAATTATTTGTAAGTGACTTAACTCTATGATCTTCAGATTCTGAGTTTTTTTTGGAGACAGAGTCTCAATCTGTCATTCAGACTAGATTGCTGTGGCATCATAGCTCACAGCAATCTCACTCTTGGGCTCGAGCAATTCTCTTGGTTCAACCTCTTGGGTACCTGAGAATAGAGGTGCCTGCCATCATGTCTGGCAAATTGTTTTTATATTTAGTAGAGATGGGTCTTGCTCTTGCTCAAGCTGGTCTCAATCTCCTAATCTTAAGAGATCCTCCCACCTTGGCTTCCCAGAGTGTTGCATGAGCCACCGTGCCCAGCTAATAATAATATTCAGTTTCTTATAGTTAAAATCACAATGGCCTTTCCCAAACCTAAAACTCCATAACCCAAGTCAGCGTTACCAAATACAAATATCATGCAAGTCATACATGTAATTTAATTTTTTTCTTATTCACATTAACAGTTTTTAAAGGGTTAATGACATATTTCTACTAAATATATCTAAATAATCATTTCAACATATAATTGATATACAATTATTGTGATATATTCTTTTTTATACCAAGGTTTTGAAATTGGGTGTAGTTTATATTTACAACACACTTCACTTTGAATTGGCCACATTTCAAGGATGGTGGTTAGGGACTTTGATACTGACCTGCCCAAATTTAAACATAAAACAAATGGTTCTGTTCTTTTCTATAAAATGGAAAGAGATTACATGTCAGTGAATTAGATAAATTGTTGGGAATTCTCAGATCATACCTTTACTATTCTTCTATGACTATCCTGTGGGCTCTTTTATTTAAACAAAGAATGATACATGTGTACAAACACAAGCACAGACACATACACACAAATTCAGACACACGTGCCTCTAATGGTGTGTTAAGCCACAAAACACATCCCAAATAATTGATAATCCCAGTTCAATGCTGGCTTTTTATATCAGTTTTAAACAGATTTAAGAGATTAATCATGATGTATTAAATATTGCTTTTAAATTTAACTGTGTTCCTATTGCTGTTTGCTATTAAGATATATCTATGCAGTAATTACAACCAAATTTGATTTGGTCATACCTGACTTCTACGTTTTATTCTCATTTACTTGGAAAGAAGTATTGCATACATGCAGTGGGGGGCTTGTCAAGTTTAAGCAAGAAGCATCACATATTTCAGGGGTGGCGAACAAGTTCGACTACGCGCTCGGAGATCGCTCCTCAGAGGTCCCTCCTCAGAAGCAGCATAACAAAATCCAAACTTGGCAAAGAGCCATAGTATACAAAATAATGATAAGAGGCAAAGAGCCGAAATTC
>CAUYPK010134259.1:0-30471 GCA_963574355.1 Loris lydekkerianus | reverse complement strand
GTCCCTTGCTGGCTCTCTGTGTCCTCAAAGGGATGATTGTAGGCAGGTCCCACCGGCCAGAGATGTCTGGAGTCTTGTCTCCCCAGATTCGCCAGGCCCAGTTACAGGGAAGCTGTTACTCAGCTGCCATCTTTAATCCCTGTCTCTATTTTTCTTCATCATGAGAGGGACCCACTTCCCCTTTGGAAGTACTCCAAACTTTCTCTTTGTTCTTAAATAAACTTTCTCTCTGTTACACAGAAACTTGTGCAGGTTACTTTTGTACAAGTTCACACTGCCTCTGCTACTCCAATTTTATTTTCTGTTTCCATTCATTTTGCTTTCAATGACCTCTGTGCCTCAGTTGAACTTTCTAGCTCAGCCGAGTAATTGAACCAGGTCAACTGAGTTTGGGGAAGTGGGACCTCCGCTCCCCAACAAACCCTATTCATTATCTTTTTTCCTATACATACAGATCCATGATGAAATTTAATTTATAAATTAGTCATGGTAAGAGATTAACAACAATAAATCAGAACAATTATAACAAAATACTATAATAAAAGTTATGTAAATGTGTTCTCTCTCTCAAAATATCTTACTGTGCTGTTGTGTAATGATGTGGGGTGATGCAGTGCCCATATAGTGAGATGAAGGGAGCTGAAGGACGTGGGCATTGTCACATGGCATTAGACTATGACAGACCTTTTGACTTTGTCCCAGAAGAAGGATCATTGAGCCACGACAATGCTGGTTGACTTGGGGTGATAGAAACTATGAAAAGTGAAACCTCAGATAAAAGTTGACTACTGTGATGTATACTTTACCTTGTTAACACCTAGATTTATCATTAACACCTTCTTTGAATCTGTTTATTGAATCAATTTTATAGCTGGGATGAGCCCTGGGAAGAGTAAAGCTTATGAGAAAGAATATATAAACCAGTGAGTTTCCCAAAGACAAGTCTATGCTCTACTTCATGATGTCCCTAGTGCTGAACCTGAATGTGACCACTTTAGCAATAAATGACAACAGTTCAGAACTTTTGACAAAGTACCCTTTTCCAGCACAGGGTTAGCTTCTGAGAATAAATGGGGTATTGCCCATAGGCTTAGCCATAAATATTTATCAGTGCACTGCTGGACCACAGTTTTAGGGTAGGCAAACATGTAACTGTTATGAGTTTCCTAATAGGGGAACTTACCAAAGACTTGACAGCATAAGAATGGGGCAATTAATTCTGGCTGAGAGATTTGTGGAAGACATTCAGGGAGGGGTTATGCTCAGGCTGGGTCTTGGAGGGTGAATACATGTTTGTTAGAGAAGAAAGCTGGGAAACCCCCCAGGCATATGGCATAAACTACTCAGTTAACTGATACGCTTGTTTATAGGATGTCAATTGCCTGGTTCATAGGATAAGGAGGGTATGGGGTCATGTGCTTCAAAGCATTGTATTTGTTTTCTTCTCATGATTAAAACTTAAAACACAGGCCAGCTCTCTCCAGCCTGAATGCGCTCAGTCTCATTTGGACTAGAAGTCCATGAAAGCCTGTTAACTGTAGTCAACCCCAACCAGGCAGGTCAGCAAAGTTGCTTGAAGTGGCCACAGCTTCCACTGAGAATTCAAAAATGTTTTGTAAGAATGTGACCTTTGTGGGTTTAGTGTCAATCTATACCATCTGGCAATATTTGTTGTACTAAATTTAGAACTAAATTACGCAGGAACAAAGCACTGACAATTTGGGGGGCTATTTTCATATCCTGAGTGTGGATTTGCTAAGCTGTTCTTAGATTTCTACACCCACCACTCCCCCAAAATATCTGTGCCATTTTGCTAAATATTGCACAACCAGTTAAATAGTTTCCTATGATTTGTGATCAGTTTGAGCATTTGGAATTTAATAATGAATGGTGGTTTCTTTAGTTGAAAACTCAAGGCAGCTACAAACTCATTCCATATTTTAGAGTGAACAACAGCCAGATTCCTCATCTGGGCTGCGTCTTTGAACTGTAGGTATTTAGCAAGGATTAGGGTGATGACAATTATAGTAATAACCAACCTTTATTAGTTATGAATTGAACCAACTTGCTTTGCTTTATATCCATTCAATTATTATCATCATTTTATAGGTGGGTAAACTAAGACTGGAAGGGTTTTAAACCTTTATTGACTTTTTACATCTAGTTTGTTGCTAACATGCTAGACTATTTTCATATACTTTTATTCATATTGATAGCAACCCTGCATGACTTATAGTCCAAATGGAGTGTATTTTTTTTTTTTTTTTTTTTTTTTTTTTTGAGACAAAGTCTCACTATGTTGCCTTATGTAGAATGCTGTGATGTTGCAGCTCACAACAACCTCAAACTCTTGGGTTCAAGTGATTCTCTTGCCTCAACCTCCCAAGTAGCTGGGACTACAGGTGCCCTCCACAATGCCCAGCTATTTTTTTTTGTTGTTGTTGTTGTTATGCAGTTGTCATTGTTGTTTAGCTGGCCCGGGCTGACCTTGAACCCACCAGCTTTGGTGTATGTGGCACTGAGCTATGGGTGCCAAGCCGCCAAATGGAGTTTTTAATATCTACATTGTCCATTGTTCCTATATAAACTAAATCAGTCAAATACTGCTTGTAAGATTTCAAAGTCACTTCTTTGTGTATATGAGCAGAGAACTATTTCTCAAGGGGTTTGGATAGATCTTGGAGTGAAGACTATTTCTAGAGAAAGTAAGGAGCCAGGTAATTTATTTAGTACATACTGCTACATTTGTATGTAGAAGAAATAAATATATTCTTAAAGGGGAAAGGAATTGACAAGTGTATGGGAAGGGGCAAAGAGACCTCACTGTTTTTTTAGGGCCACAAGCTAATGGCAGACCCAAAGCTGTGTCTAATTTTAGTTTTAACTTTGAGCCATTTATAGGATTTCCCTTACCTGGTTACAGCCTGGAAATTGGACACAGTGAAAAACCCCTGATTATAAGTTTAGATACTTATTTGGTTGCACTGAGGTGTGACACACTCAGAAGCAATGGGGGAAAATCCCCACCCTGGAGGAAGCTCGGGGGTCATAACATCCTGTCAGCACCCTCCCTCCCGCCCCGACTCTCAGATGCCCAGCCTTCTGTCTGTGCTGAAGGGCAGGAAGGTCTCCCTGTGCTCACCTGTGTCTGTTTATAATAGTCCACAAAACATTTTTAAAGATGAAGAAAATAAACACCCTGGACTGCCTTAGTACAAACAAATATCCCCATTGAATATGATTATTCTTGGCGTGTATGTCCGGCATTGAGTGCCTTAGTTTCAGATGGGAAAACTGTTCCCTGAAGACTTGGGGAGGGGACTGTGAAGGAGGCATAAAGGACAACTGGCAGACACAGGCCACAGCTCGCACAACTGTCAAGTCTTCAGTAAGAACTGATTCATTAATTCACCCACTCATTCTTGCCACCAGTAATTATAATGCAAACACTAAATACCGGATGGACACCTGCTCACTGCTGGGGAGACAACTCAGAAGATTTAATTTCTACCTTCACTGAATTTATAGTGGAGTAGAGGAACGGGGGTATACCCAGCAATGAACAAGCAACTTTGTTTAGAGTTTTGCTGAAGCAATATGGCAAGATATTACATGGCCATAGATCAGCAACATAATCAAGACTAGGGTTTCTGGGCGGGTTTTCCAAGGAAGTTACATGTAATCCCAGGACTGAAAAGTCAATCAGGGTTAGACAGGAAGAGGGCGGGTGAGAAGAAGGATGTGAGGAGCTGCTCAGGAGGAAGGAGCAGGGTGATACCTAATTTGGAATAGGGCTCAATTTGGAACTGGCTAAAAGTTAACTTTAATAGGAAACCTTGTGAGCCCTTACTCAGTGCCAAGAGGTTTATGTACATGGTTACACTTAATCCTACATAACACCTCTGCAGGGTATGCATTATAATTATTCTCAGATGAAAAACTAAAAGGCCTAGAGAAGTAAAATGACAATAAATAGAAGAATTGAAAGCAAGATTTAAGTCCAGATTGAATTTGTAACATTTAAAAGGGAGAAAGAGACAGGCAAGCAAGAGTAGGGGATGGTGGGAATTCTTAACTTCAGACAGTGTTAGCTGTCTTTTCTCAGGCTCTTTGCCTGGACTTTCTATTGAGCTACATGAAGTCCATTTGCTGCTGGAGTATGGGACTCCAGTAGCTGATGTGAAAAAAGAAACGTCTCTGCTTCTATCTCTAAAATTACTATCTTAATTCAAGCTGCTATAACAGGATAACATAGAGTGGGTGGCTTAAAAAATAGTAATTTATTTCTCATAGTTCTAGGGGCTGAAAGTCCAAGATCAGGGTGCCAGCTTGTCTGGTGAGGGCTCTCTTCCTGGTTTGCAGACAGCCACCTTCTTGCTATGTCCCCACATGGTGGAGAGCAGAAAGAGAAGCAAACTTTCCTATGCCCCTTCTTTTAAGGGGACGAATCCCATCATGATGGTTCCACCCTCATGACTATATTGCTCCCCCAAAGCCCCATCTCCAAATACCACCATGTCGAGGATTACAGTTTTAATGTATAAATTTTAAGGGGGTACAAATATGCAGTTCATAACCACCATTTCAAATTCCAGATCTTTAACACTGACTCCTTCTTTTTAAGTAGTGTTTCTTGGGGGCATCCTTTAGAGACATTTCCCCCACTTGAACATTGTCGTTGATGTATTCCAAATGTCATGGTTGAAGAGGGAGTGGAAGTGTCATGATGATCCACTCCACGCTGGCAGTAGAAGTGAATGGGATTATCACAGCACTGATGATGCAGCGCATCATGGACTGGTGGAAACTGAAACTTAGCCCTTAAGACACCTGGACTTCTAACTTCTACAAAGAGGCTTCCAAGTGGCTTTCTCCTTGGGGAATCCAGTTTCTGGGAAATGAGGCTCATAATATCTGAAGTTGTTCATCAAGTCAGGGCTCTTGAAGAGCTGCATTTTTCTGAACTGTGAATTTTCTATTACATAAGTCTTAGAGTAAGGGCTGGTTGAACAGAAAAACTTGGCCCAACATATAAAAGGGATCTACAGAGCTTCCACCCCAGTGAAGGAGATGGTGGCCTGGCTCCTCCCATCATTTATCCAGAAACCTTCAACACTGTTTGGTCTGGAGTGGTGGTCTCCAACCTTTGTGGCACTAGGGACTGGTTTCATGGAGATAATTCTTCCATGAACTGGGGTGGGAGGGCATTAGAGTCTCATAAGGACTGTGCAACCTAGATCCTTCACATGTGCAGCTTACAGTAGGGTTTGAGCTCCTGTGAGGATCTAATGACGCCCTGGACAGGAGGCAGGGCTCAGGCCCTGATGTGAGTGATAGGGAGCAGCTGTAAATACAGATGAAGCTTTGCTTGCTCACCTACTGCTCAACTCTTATTATATAGCCAGGTTCCTAACAGGCCACTGACTGGGGGTTGGAGGCCTCAAGTCTGGAGTGACAAAGTCCAAAAAGAAACTCCAACCTAGTTGGTGAGCTCTTTTTAGAATCTGATGAAAACTATAGACTCCTTGGCTTGGCGCCTGTAGCTCAGTGGCTAGGGCGCCAGCAACATACACTGGAGCTGGTGGTTTTGAACCCTGTTTGGGTCTGCCAAAGAACAATAACAACAACAACAACAAAAATAATAATAGCTGGGCATTGTGGTGGGCTCCTATAGTCCCAGCTCCTTGGGAGGCTGAGGCAAGAGAATTGCTTGAGGCAAGAGTTTGAGGTTGCTGTGAGCTGTGACAGCACAGCACTCTACTGAGGATGACATAATGAGACTCTGTCTCAAAACAAAACAAACAAAAAAATCTATAGACTCTTTTCCCGGGAAAAGGGATCACACACAAAACATTGCATGTAGTTTTGGGGTACATAGTCCTTTCTATGGACCTGAGGTCAAGCACCCTTGGTTTATTTGTTGGAATGACTAAGGAAGCCAAGATAAGGTGAGGGCTGCTCCTCAAAGGAAACTTCTTGGAAACTGGAAAATCCAATCTGGAACAAGGCGAGGGGAAAATAATGGACCGATCAAGCAAACATGATTGGTCTTTCTGTTCTGCTTAATTTGGAGGCTGTAGTTATGTCCTGTGGGGAGAGGTGATGCCATTTAAATTATATCCTTGAATGGGATGTTCGCTTTTGAAACAACCTAGTGGAATACATTTGGAGACCAGAGGAGACAGCGCCTTTAAGGGTATGCATAAATTACCTCACTTCTCATGAGAACAATAGTGAAGCACTTTAAGAAATTCATGGCTGCTAACTCTGTCTGAATTTTAGAACTAAAAATGAAATAGAAAGTCCAAAAGTCTAGTCTCAGTTCCTGTAATTGTTAAGTTTTGACACTAAAGAGAAATAACAAGGAACAGTAAATTTACCTTTGCTCTTCTCACAACTCTGAGACAGCAATATCCTTAAAAACCATGAACAATAGGCAGAAAAAGGCCAGTGCTTGAGCTGAATCCAGTGTTGCATATTTTAATTAAAATTCTTAATTAGCTACAGGCTAAGTCCATAAGTCACCACGAAATGTTTTTAGAGCCAGACCTGCTGGCCCCCAGGGCAGCATGGTCCTATGTGGTAGTGATTAGAAGACACAGCACTCTTTCAGAAAACATGTTTTCTGAAAACATAACTTCCATAAAACATAAATTAAAAACATAGTCATCAGACATCACACGTCCAGGGAAATGAAGGCAGTGCCAGGTACACCCTTGTCCGAAGGAACTATCTGGAATAGCCTGTGTAAGTGCTTGTAGATTTCAGTTTTTCCTTTGAAAAATTATCAAAGGAAAAGGTATATTACATTAGTGAGCTCTCAAGTGTCCGTGGTAGGATATGTTATGCTATATCTGAGTCTGTTAATATACGTGACAGTTCATCAACTCTGAGCAGGTGTTACATTGCAAGGAAGGTTGTTAAAATAAACTGGGAGTCGTGAGGAATCTACACAGGCACTTAACATACTGCCCAAGAAGTCAAGGTCCTGGTGGGCTCTCTCCGGAGTTTCTCTTTCCACTAACTAGTTTAATAACAAGCCTGGGAGACAAAGTTGAACAACAGATATTGTTAATGGCTCCCTAGGTTGGACACATGATTTGTTGTGATTTCACAAAGACATTTTTTCATCCAAAGGGACATTATTCAATGCTTTTGTGGACAATTACTTTGCTTTTGACAATAAACAGTTTCTGACTTAGTTATTTACTTCGCTTTTTTGTCAATTTCCAAAAAGGAGGATTAAAATCGTGTGTCTAGCTGCACTTGGAGGCCAAGCTCAGTGAAGTGGTCTCTCCTGAATAATGGACTAGCAATGACCATCTGATACCGCAGCTATCCCCCAGAAGCCATTAATTGTTAACAAACTAAAGTTACTATAAAGTGAGCTTCTATTTTTTGTCAGAAATGAAGGATTCCTATTGTTAAAAATTTGAACAGCCTTATATTAGAAATAATTCACCCACTTAAAGGGTACAATTTACTTTTTCCTGTATATTCATACAGTTGTACAACTATTACCACAATCCAGTTCTAGAACATTCTTGTCCCTCCCTTGGAAACCCTGTACTTGATAACAGTCACTTCCCATTCTCATCTTGGTAAGTATTTTCTTTAAACATTTTAGTTTTTTAAACTTTTAGTTTATTAAGGGTAGTAAACAGTACGGAAAATATACTGTGAACAGTATAAACAGTAGTATATAAGCGTGCTAAGTAATTCACAAAGATCGTTCACTTAGCAAATGTTAACAGAATGACTATGGTGTGACCGACACTGCTCTGAGGCTTAGTGTGTAAGTTCATACTGTGTGTGAACAAAACACACACAAATGACTGCCCCTGCGGAACACATATTCTAATTGCTACAGGGGCAACTAATGACCAAGGCAAGTGTAAAAATATGTAATAGGAAGAGAAGTGCTAGAGAAAATATATAATATGAAGAGAGTGCTATGAATTAGGGAAAGAGAATGAACAGAACTGTCATTACCATGAACACTAATATTCTGCTATGAAACATTTATTGGAAGCTGGGTGCCATGGCTCATGCCTGTAATCCCAGCCCTTTGGAAGGCTGAGTTGGAAGGTCTACTTGATGCCAGAAGTTCAAGATCAGCCTGGGAAATATAATAAGGCCCTGTCTCTACAAAAAATAAAAAAAAAATTGGCCAGGTATGGTAGCACGTACTTATAATCCCAGTCAAGGGTAGTGAACCTATGGCCTTCCGATGTCAAGATTGTACTTTTTAAGCCCCAAAAGAGGCAAGAAAAGCTTCACCTTCCTCTGCCACACCCCTTTTAATAAAAGGACTTGTTTTGTAAAATTTGGATTCCGTCAAAAAGCCGCATGAAAGGAGGTCACACATGGCCCCCCAGGCCACGGGTTTCCCAAGCCCATAAGAAGTTCCAAGTTACAATGAGCTGTGACTGGGCCACTGCACTCGAGCGTGGGTGACAGAGTGAGAATCTATTTCTAAAATAAATAAATAAATAAACACAATTTCAGTCAGTCACGTCTGACAACCTGCCAAATGGCACAGTAGTTAGGACTGCAAAGTTAGGAACCAGATGACTTGATTCTAGAAGGAGAATTAGCCCCCAGCATCCTTTCCCATTGTAAATTACCTTTATTTAAACTGTCCAGCCTAACCGCCGAGCAAATTAAATGACAAACATTGGTTTATGGAATGACCCCAAATCATACAGCACTGGAGATGAAAAAAAAACGAGCCATATGAATGATCTCCCATTATCCAGTTAATCTCTTATTTCCTTGGAGTCACTGAAGAACCCAAAGTAAATGTTCTGTCATCTTGTTGCACAGAGAAATTTAAAGTCAGTAGAAAGAAAAGAAGGGGTGGGGGGAAAGAGAGGGAGAAAAGAAAAAAAGAAAGGCATGTCTATTTCATTCATACACAAATTAAATTCCCAAACCCTCCTTCATTTGCTTTTAAATTTGCAATATGTTACCCCTATTTTAAGATTTTGTACATGAATTTCGGAGACTTCCCAATGGCACTGAACTCCCAGGACTGGGATGGCATCCCAGGAGCGCTCACTAAGCCTGGGCTCTTTTCTGCACCAACAACTTGCTAATTTCCTCCTGGTCACTTTTACTGCCGTGTCGGGGACAACCTGTACCTCAAGTTTGGGGTCCATGATTATCCTGAGGGGTAAAAACTAGGGCTTCAGCACACATAGCTCTCCTTTGACTATATAACTCATTGATAGAAAGCAAACACAACTGACTACTTTCAAACTTGTCCTGCTTTGGTTTTAAAAATAAGCATTAAAATAGTATTTCATTAACGCAATGTCTATTAAAGTTTTGGATTTACAACAACTTTAAATAAAACGTGCAGATAATAAAAGCATTTGGCTACATACAAATCAGCAGTCTTTTGTCAGCCTCAGCAGTCTATTTATTTATTTTTTTGTTTGTTTTCTGTTGGTGGCACAGTATTGAGAAAAATCCTGGTCCAAAGTGCTAAATGCAACTTCTTCATGCGAGTCAATGATAAACATTTTAAAAACACTTCATTTTGCAATCACAGGATACCGTCCAGTTAAACTTCATCCAGAATATGCAAGAAGAGCACCAGGAACCGTTTCAAAGTGGAATCACTAATAATATCTCCTTGATTTGCTGTTATTCCCTCACTCACTGTTGTATAACACTTGACACCCACAAGCCTGGGTCTTGCTGTACTTTGTACAATTCTACATGAATGGAAAAGAGTAAGACTTTTTTTTTGTCATTTTAATCATTTTTCAGTGTATAATTCAGCAGTATTAGGTTCATTCACATTATTGTGCAATCATCACCACCTTAAAAGTTATTCCCCAAAGCCTGTGTCATGCAGCCTTGAAAACGGCACACGTATGTATCCGTCATTATGTTAAAGTGACCATTCATACTATCACCTAAATATTAATACTTTAGTTCACACCAGTCACAACTTCGATTGATCTCTTTGGGCTTCATTTTTTCCCCTTTAAGGTTAGAATTCTTCTGGACCGCCCTTTCCCAGTGGTGTTTCTAGAAGACTCAGAACCCTAGGGATGCTGAGAGTTGGAATGTGCAGAAGTGGCCTGATCTCTATGTAGTGTTTTTAAGACTTTAATTAGCTACTTACCCTAATTTCTTTCGTTAGTTTCTTACGTGTTCCCTGAACTGATCCCAATGACCTGAATCAAGTTCCTTCTGAGGAAAATGAGAACATTCACTTCTATAACATCTGTTTTTTTTTTTTTTTTTTCAGAACAGAAAAAAAAATGAGGAAAAATATATACCTTTTGTCTTATATGTAAGAAATAATTATTGATCAAAAGATCACTTTTTTCCTAGAATGATCTTCACAGCCGCCCTTTGAGGAGGATACAGTTATTACCTCCATTCACATAGAAGCACAGAGAGGTTGAGTAACCTGTTCCAGGTCACACAACCAGGTGGGTGCTGAGCTGAGACTTGAACCCAAGTAGCTGGTTCCAGAGCCCACACTTAACCATCGAGGGATGGTCCCTTTATACTAAGTACTGATTTTTCTGCTGACTCCTCCCCAGAACTCTGATTCCATGAAAAACTTTGTGTCCTAGAGGAGAAAGACCCAAGTGCACTGGGAGCTGGAGGTGCTTTCCCAGTCTCCCTATGTGATCCTCATCTTATTAAGAAATAATACACATGGAGAGATTCACATAAAGAAGTCAATAAGTATCAGCTACTATTATTTGGAAACAGGCAGGACTGCCTGCTGCTAAGCCTCATATAGAAAGTTGGAGTGGCTCTACATCCCAGCTTCTTTTATGCAAAACTGGAAACCGTCACACACCTCCCAGGTTGCGGTCAAGGGCTTAGGTCATTGTCTGACAAACAGGGAACCTGAAGAAACAGTTGTCATCAGCACTATTTGCTATTACGGAAAATCTCAAGCTTTTTTTTTTTTTTTTTTTTTTTTTAAAGGTCCAAAGAGGACCTTTTTTTCATTAGATAGAGGATACAAGAAGGACCCGAGTCCCAACTCTTTCATCAGTCCCCCGAGGGTCTGCTCACCCTGAGGCCCATGGCCAGCTAACAGTCAGGGATGAACAGCTGTGCTAAATCCCCTAGATGCTTCCTTCATCCCTAAGCCCTCTGAACACATCTCATTTCTGAAATGCCTGTTATCACTGCCCCTAAAAGCCATCAGACCAGTAGGAAAAAAAATCAAACGATAGATACAACCAAATAGAAAACAAACCTCTGACATCCAGCTAGTTTGTAGGCTAAAGACGGGAATATACAGAATTGATGGGCAGTACTGTGGGCCTGTGTATACAGCGGGGAGACAGGCCCTGTCTCGGACCCCGTTAGTTGGACTAATGGGATCAGTGAGGTGGCGTTTGCAAAATGACACTGAAATCTGATGGAAAAATGCTGCTGGCAGTCCTGCCTGACACGGGTAAAATTAAAAAGCAAGTGGTGGATCTTAATTCCATTCAAGATCATTTGAAAAATAATCCCAAGAAAATACTAAGGATGAAGAAAAGTTTCTATGTCAGTTAGAAAATGAGGTGATAGTATTGTGAGTCAGGAAAAAAACAAAACAACAAGCCCAGTGAAGATTATTTTTCTTTGTTGGATGATTTGATTTTAAAACAATGACCTTTACATCCTGCTTACACCAACTGTTAAAAATAACATTTGGGCTTTTGTTTTCCTCTCTCCTGGGCATAGGGTATGAAACCAACCATCTTTGTACACAGAGCAACTTCATCCTAAGAAAAGGGAAGTTGGGAATTTCAGAGAGTAGCAAAATAATTTAGAAATGTGAGGACACAGTCCTGACTCTAATGACCTTGAAGGTTTGTGCTGCTGCTGGAATTGTGTCTCCCTCACCGTTTCCCTCCTTCCTCCAACATTTTCACAATTCCTTACTTCCCTCCCGTCCTCCCCCCCTCCCTTCCTTCCATCACTGCCTTCTTTCTTTCAGAGCCTCATTTGCTCGTGGTAAGAATTCCATGGCATCAGCCTAGCTCACAACAACCTCAAACTCCTGAGTTCAAGCGATAATCCTGTCTCAGCCTCCAGAGGAGTAGCTGGGACGACAGGCACCCACCCTAATGCCTGGGCAATTTTTTGTCGTTTTAGTAGAGATCAGGTTTTGCTCTTGCTCAGTCTGGCCTCAAACTCCTGAGCTCAAGTGATCCTCCAGTCTCGGCCTCCTTGAGTGTTAGGATTGCAGGGGTGAGTCACTGCATCCAGCCCCACATGCATGTCCTAGGCAGTTAAGGAGGGCAGAAAAGGGACACCTCCACCCAGCTTGCTGTGCAATCTCAAGCTTGGTGTGTCACTGTTGTATTTGCCGAGGTGGATATACAATGGTGGCCACGAGGAGGAAGCCAATGGACCAAACATAGCCTTGAAAATCCTAAAACAAATTTCTTTTAAAACTTGATGCAGATTTTATCAGTATTCTGGAATTTTTATTTCAGTCCATAGATTATAAACTTTTTATTGCAGTCTGTTTAATAAACATAAACTGGACAGTTGAACAAAGCCTGGTGGCTCCCCCCAAAATGTATCAACAATTCCCTGTATAACAGGGAACTTTATTCCAGTTCGATGGATGGTGCATAATTAATGTAAACATGCTGGTTATCCACAGCTCCTTAAGGAGAAATACCAATTCTAAGGTATCTTGTATGTAAGGCAGTGGTCTCCTAAATGGGATCCCCAGAAGAGTAGCACCAGTATCTTCTAGAAACTTGCTGGAAATGCACGTTCTTGGGTCCCAGGGCCACTGAATCTAAAACTATGGGTTTGGGACCCATAAATCTGTTTTTTATCTGCTCCCAGGGAATTCTGATACAAGCTAATAGGTTTTCATAATTTTAAATTTTTCAGAGGTGTCATTCTAACGAATCTTTATTCTGCGTAAAGTTTTTTTTTTTTTTTTTTTTTTTTTTTTTTTTAAGAACAACCCTGACTAACTTTTCTTCTATGTAGTTTTATGTAGTTTGAGTTTGAGGTATAACTTCTATAATTGGAACCCCATACAGCAATAGATCTTTAACTTGACAGCATTATAAACTATTTTTCCGATAACACTTTATAAATCTTCTATTTCCTACAAAGACACAAAGCCTGTAATAAAGGAAACAAAGTATCTTCAAATAGTTTGCAGGCAGGCTGTAGATTATTTATAATATGTATGTCCCTGTCAGGCTGAGAGAAGGTATTATATATATCTGGCTATCTCAGGATATAGATGAACTAAATGACATACAGAAATGTTCCTTTCTCCAGGATGGCATAAGTAAATGCACAAGATGTGTCATTTCACCTGGCTTTTAGAAGTCTAGTCTTTGGAAAAATGAACAGTGGTCTGTTAGAGCTTACGTGTGCAGCCTCCAAAGAGCACAAGAGCCAGCTGAGCTCTCTCTTCCCACCTCAATATTTGGTAACATCAAGTTGGTCTTAGTCATGGTAGAAGAATTTACACCAAGGAAATTGGTGGACGCTGTAAGTGAAGACTTTTTTATTTTTTATTTTTGAGAGCCGGCTTATATGCATCACTTGATTTGAGTGAATACAGAGCTTCAAATTAGGTCCTGCTGACTGAGCTTACCTCCTGTGGAGTAGCAATCTTTAAAAATACTGTTTGTTTCAGGATCACTCATCTTCGTGTTTGTCAGGATGGTACCCACATTGGGATTCAAAGCAAAACTGTTGAGAATTTGTTGTTGACTTTGCTTCTGCAACTAGCCTCTTACTAGATGCCCAGCTCCTTTTTGCTGGGGAGCTCCTAGGTGTGTGCCAGGTACTCTTGTCCCCTGCCAGGTAACGGCTGTGGCTACTGCAGGAGGGAGGCCTAAGAAGTGTCAGAGTGGCTGGGCATGGCCATTTGGGGGTGACTCCTTCTGTTTCCCTTTCTGTCTCCTCCTTTGTTAGTCTGCTTTAAGACCAATCAGAGAACAAGAGGTTTTATGGAAAGGGTACTTCCATTTTAATTTGTAAATTTAATGTTCACTAAACACAATATAATTTAGGCACTATGCTAATAACTCTACACACATGGCCTTGTTTAGTATTTCTGGAAGCCCTAAGTCTTAGGGCCTAAGAGATAGATACTGGTATCTTCACTTTTCAAGTCAGGAAGCTAAGACTTTAAGAAGTAAGTATAAGACAAGATCAAAGAGGATTTGAATGTAGTGTATCTGATCCCTCCCTGCCGGCCCTTGAGTCAGAGGCGAGTTCCTGGGCCCCACAAAGGTTTGAGTCACAGACACCACACTTGGAATTCATCTTGTGCCTGGTTTTTCCTCTTCTCAGGCTGTATTATCTCCTTGGTACCCTTTGTCCCCTTGTGCAACAGACATCTGGTGGGTCTGCCCCATCAAGTCACCAGATGTGCCCAAGTAGGTCTCAACTCCAGGATTAGACATAGTTTGGGTTCAAGTTAGGACAGCCTCCTCCTCCTTCCACCCAGTCAGTCCATGCTTTGTGAAGTGCTTACTAAAGAGAGTTTGCTTTATAGGCACTCACAGTGCCTCAAAAATGTAGAGACACTTTAAGCCCCATCCAGAAATGGCAATTTCTTAATTAAAGCAGAAGGCCTGGGAATGTTTAATAAACACTAAAGAGGAGTAGATAATTAGAAAACCTCCCAGTATTACATACCTAGAAATGCCAGACAAACTACTACAATATCCTTGTAAATGTGTAAAGACAAGATGGTAGTAACAAAAAGGGGCCAACCTCGTAGAAGGAGCAGAACATGGGGGCTGCTGAGAGGTGGTGGTGAGAGGAAGGGGGAGGTCTAGCAATCGATCAGGGGCTATTTTTCTACCATTATCTAGTATTTGATACCCATGAGAGTATTATTCTTTAAAACATGATACTGAGATGCACCTACGTTGTTTCAAGATGTAGTTCATTTTATTTCTCGGCCATCCAGTGTTCCATTGTGTGACTGCACTGCAATTTGCCTGTTCATTCTCCCGGCGGTGGACATTAGGGGTGGCTGCCTTCTTTTACTCTCATGTGGTTATGACAATGCATGCATGCCTCCTCCTGGTGCCCGTGTGGCAGATTTTCCCAGGCCCACATCACATGCAAAGCAGAACTCTTGCTGTTTCCCCCCAGACTCGGCACATCACAGCAAATCCATCTTTCTAGTTGCTCCAGACAAAACCTTGGCACCATCTGGGTCGGTTTCTACCCAGTGCTGTCACGTATCACTACAAACTGAGTGGCTTAAAACACCACCAATTTATCTACATTTTTAATAAAAGATTAGAAGTCTCAAACAGGCCTCATTGGCTTAAAAATCAAGGCATTCCTCAGTCGCCTTCCACAGGCTCTCGGAGAATGTTTCCTTGCTTTTTCCAGCTCCCAGAGGAAGCTCATGACTCTGGTCCTTCAGCTTTAAAGTCACCAACTTCACACTGCGTCTTCCTCAAGCTGCTGTCTCTCTGATTCCCCCTCTCCAGTCTCTCTCTTCTACTCTGTGATTATATTGAACCCGTTAAGATAGTTTAGGGTAATCTCATGTGAGGTGTTAACTCAGCAAGGAATACAGAAAGACAAGATGGTAAAGAGAAAGGGAGCATCGCACGGGGAGGTCTAAGCCCCCTGTGAAGTTGTAGAGGTTTACAATTTCTAGAAGAGATAAGAGGATAGATAGGAGCCAACCTTAAGTACACCTATTATATATTATATACAATTTAATATGTATTTAATATATTATATGTTATATGTAATTGTATATAAAATTGATATATATTAAATATGTAATATATATTAAGAAAAATACATGTATATAGTCTTGCATTGTACACATTAGGTATGTTCCCACCAAATCCCCTCCCTCCTCCCACCAAGTGTCTTTCTCCCTTAACAAAGAGTAAATTATGTCTTACCACAAAAAATAAGTGAGGGGATGGTTATGTTAATCAGTTTGATTTAAACATTCCACATTGCATATCAAGTCATCACATTGTACCCCATAAATGTATACAGTTATGATTTTAATTAAAAACTAAATAAAAACAAAAACAGAAACACAGAAATTGGGTGGTGCCTGTGGCTCAAAGGGGTAGGGTGCCAACCCCATATGCCGGAGGTGGTGGGTTCAAACCCAGCGCCAGCCAAAAAAAAAAAACTGCAAGAAAAAAACAAACAAACAAAAAAAAAAAAAACCACAGAAATTTCCAGAACCCATGAAAGACATCTGATTTCTGGACCAGAAAAATCTCCTGAGGTGATTGTGGTGTGCAGTGAAGGCTGATGACAAACCCCAGCGCACCCGGCAGGCCCACGATGCACGGAGCACACACAAGTTTTATGGGGGATGCATAATTGTTTTCCATACACTTTTTCCTTTTATATGGCAAAGGGTTATAGGTATAGATAGCTGTCTCGAAATATCCTATAAAATATCAAGTAAATGGGAGGAGTAACTTAAAAATTGGTTTCATATATTTTTGGGTGGAGTGATACTGTTATTCAGAAGCCAGGTTTATGTCTCCCCTGCTCTTAAAAAACAATCTGCTATATTCTAAGGGAAATTACAAGAGACATAGAAAACAAAATGTTTTAAGAATATCATAGTTATTGAGAGGTGAATACGTATATGAATATAGCTATAAAGTACAGAATGGCCATAAAGTTCATGTGCAATTTAAAATAAAACTGACTTTATGGCCAACCTGTATAAATATTTGCATAGTATCTAATGAGACATAAATGCCAACTGAAGGGGACAGATTGAAGGGGGCTGACTCAAGGATAGACTGAGTCTTGAAAACTTGCCTGAAAATAATATCGGAAAAGTCAGAATGATCTGTTAATCACAATTAATGTAATAGTTTTTTAAATTACATATGGAAATTGATCTTCGATAAGGCACATGCGACAGATTAATGATAGCCACAAATTCCTAGACCCTTTTCCCAGCAAGATGTGGGTCTATGTTACCTCCCCTTAAATCTGGGCAGGCCCTGTGATTGCTTTGACCTATCACATGTTGAAGACATGATGCTATGCCATTTTCTCAGGCTAGACTCCCAGCTTCCACTTGCTGGCTCTTGCAACATTGTCTTGGAGCCCTAGGCCACCATGAAAAGAGTCAGCTGCTCTGCTGGACTCACCCTGTGGAAAGACTCAGACATCGAGTGAAGCCTCCTGGACACTCCAACCCAATCCTGTTGCCAGTTGAATATCCCCCAGAGACCTTAGTCCCTGACACAGAGGACTGACGCGTGCTCCAGCCAACCTCTGCCCCAATTCCTGGACACAAACTCAACAATGGTTCAAATACAAAGGGGGGTTATTTCTGGATCATTTAACAGTCCAAAGAGAGAGTTGTTTTTAGGGGGAGCTCTCTTCCACGTGGTGACTCAGGGACGAACAAAATGGTGGAAGCCGTCCCATCTTATGGTAGTTGGTTACTTTGCAACAGATAACTGGGCTGGATCACGTCCTTTCATTCCACCTCAGTTAATGCCATGTTCTAGAATTCAAATGCTGTTTGGGCAGATTTATGAGAATTTTGGTTTCGAAAGAGGAGGCATGGATGGTGGTTGTTTTCTCAATGCTATTTCTACAGTGATCCTTTTATATATTTTCTTCTTTGTATACATGTATTGTCTCCAGGGCTTGGAGGAGCCTCATGCTTGGTTTAATGTCAGGTATTCATCATCCTGAAACAGAGTCTCATTATGTTGCCCTCAGTAAAGTGCCATGGTGTCACAGCAACCTCCAACTCTTGGGCTTAAGCGATTCTCTTGCCTCAGCCTCCCAAGTAGCTGGGACTATACACATCTGTCACAATGCCTGGCTACAGCCTGAAATTCTTAAATCATCTTATCTTTGGATTTGTGCTTTGTAACTGAAGTCTGATAAAACCACGGAGCAGAAGAGATGTGTGCAAAATTCATGTTCACGGCCATCTCTTGCTGTCCCAATTGCATACATCTTCCTAGATAACCTATGAACACAGAATCCAGTGGACCCACAACATGTAGGTGTTCATTGATACTCAAAGTAAAAACAAGATCAGCACTTTTTTTTTTCTTTTGAGACGCAGTCTCATTCTGTCACCCTGGGGTTGAGTGCCATGGTGTCATCATAGATCACAGCAACCTCAAACTTCTGGGCTCAAGTGATCCTCTTGCCTCAGCCTCCCAAGTAGCTGGGACTGCAGGCACCTACCATAATCCCCAGTTAATTTTTCTATTTTTTAGTAGAGGCGCGGTCTCACTCTTGCTCAGGCTGGTCTCAAACTCCTGAGCTTAAACAACCTACCTTTGTCGGCTTCCCAAAAAGCAAGAATTACAGGTATGAGCCATTGCACCTGGCCAAGATCAGCATTATGTATCTATAAGAATACAGGGGTGTGAACAACCCTCAAAGGCCCTGATTGCCCCTTTGAAAGCAGAACTTGCCCTGGCTGCAGCAAGAAGCAGTTATATTCTAAGAAACACGTGTTTGAATGGCTTGTGATTCTTTTTTGTATTGGCTAAAATGCTAACATCAGGGCAAAGGAAAGGGAGCTACACATAGATCCTTTTTCTTTTAGTTCTTACTCAGCAGCAAGCCAAAGGGAGGGAGTGTTAGAATGTGTGCGTACCAAGAAGTGAAATGAAAACAGCTGAATTGTTTCATCCGGCATTTCCTCTGTGCTGGTAAGAATGACATGTACATGTATGACATGTGAAGTATAAATTGTGTGATTTCAGTCAGTCTGCATAGGCGTTAAACATTCTTACATTGGCATTTTAAATTGGTGTTTAAAAACATAAACAAAATCCATAAAATTCATTGTAATGTTGTAATTTTTATTTACTTGGAACAGCGTTGAATAGCAGATTAAAAAAAATAGAAATGGACGGGATGGGATTAGGGTCCTTGCAAGAAGACAAAGAGAGAGCGGAGTGCTTGGTCTCTCATTCCTCCAGGTAAGGACACAGACAGAAGTCAGCCCTCTGCACCCCAGGAAGAGAGCCCTCACTAGAAATGTAATCTGCCAGCACCTTCATCTTGAACTTCCAGCTTTCAATACTGTGGGAAATAACTGTCTATTATTTAAACTGCCCAGGGGATCCTTTGTTACCTTCTCTTCCCCCCAGGGCTGTTGTTTAATAATTACTTTTGGGAACGTACATTCCAGTTTTCCCATATTCTGACATTCCCCTCCCGCTCTACTCCTTCATGTGTTATTGGCTTTCCATGATTCCAGTTGCATTTGTCACATACAGTGTCATGGAGCTTTGTACTTGATGGGCTCACAGTGAATTCTTAAAAGGTGTATTATATTATCAGCAATGTTAGCACATGAGTAAAATTTCACAGTGACATGTCTGGACAGGCGTTCCATGTACAGATGAGGAAACTTACTGGTTTAACACTCAGGTCATCAGTTAGGTAATTCTGCAACTGTACCTGAAGGCTAAACGCCAGTGCTATCTCACAGGCCACTGGAACCTATTATTAAACTCCCACAGCACACTTAAATTATGTTGATCAAAAAAAAAAAAAAAAAAAAGAGTAAAAGAGAAATATACTTACTGTGCCTTGAATGTCTTTTGAAAATAAGTTAATTAACAATCCTTAAAAATTTTCATGGCACCCCCAAGATTCTCTCATGGCAGACTGGTTGAAAATTACTGCTAAACACATTACTTATTACTCAAAAAGATGCTCTAATATAGAAAAGGTAACTTATCTCAAATTCAACTCTATCAGGATTCAGACTTATGAATTTTTTTTTCTTTTTTCCTGATAGTCGCATTCTGTCTCCCTGAGTACAGTGCCCTGTTGTCATCACAGCTCACAGCAACCTCAAACTCTTCGGCTCAAGCAATCTTCTAGCCTCAGCTTCCCGAGCAGCTGGGACTACAGGTGCCCGCCACAATGCCAGGCTAGTTTTTACTATTTTTAGTAGAGATGGGATCTCGCTCTTGCTCAGGCTGATTTCACACTCTTGAGCTCAAGGGGCACCCTTCCTGACCCCCTCCCACCTCAATTGTCCTTCCAAAGTGATAGAATTACAGGTGTGAGCCACCGCGCCTGGCCCAAGGCTTATGGATTAGAAGAAGTCAATAGACTTTAGTATAGCAGAGTGGTTAGTTGGGTCATGCACAATATAACTAGTAGTGCTATGATGCAAACAGTTCTAGGAGGGGGAGTCTCAGTTCTCTGTGTAACACAGAATGATGTTTAACTTGATCAAGGCTGTCTGGAGCACATTAGAAATATGTGGAGAAAATAACTAAGCAATGATCAGTAACACCAATGGCACTGGTGCAAGAGTTGACCCCAGCACTGATGGCAAAACTCATAGGAGAGAGGGAAGGCAAGTTCTCATAATGATTCATTTGGAAAAAATTCCCCCTGCCTTCCCTATCTTCATAAGTGGCACCACTATCTTCCCAGAATAGAAAAGGGTAGTATTATCTTCAGATCATCCTTCTCTCTCTCACAGTTCTGTCACCTAGTCAACCACTCATCCCAGCCATTCTACCTTCTAAATATCTCCCCAGAACGTCGAAATTGGAATAGACTACTAATGTGGTAAATCACATAAGTTTTATTTTTTCCAAATTGAAAATCTTTAGGTAAAGTGGGACAGTAAGTTTGTCACTGTGACATGTAAGACATTATAAAAATTTAATAGTTTTTCAGTTGAGTTTAGATGAATGTACTGCGTAGAATATCAGGAGATCTGAAAATTAAGCACACTAACATCCCCCGTCCCCCATTAATCATAATTTTCTAGGAAGTTGCCCAAGGTAAAGCAGTGTAATGAGGTGACTCTGGAGCCTGGAGGGTGTGGTTTGAATTCTGGTTTCAAATCCATGGCTACTGTCCTAATCCTCAGCTCCTACAACACTTGCCTGGAATAGTGCCATAGTCTCTAGGTGGCCACTCTTCTGAGTTTGAACTCCTCTCCATTCCATTCAAGTTAGAGCAAGGTATTTAAAGTACTGTACCCTTTGTCCAATTCAACTATAAACATTTATATATAGGCAGTCCCTGGGTTATGAACAAGATAGGTGATATTAACCCCAGTAAAATAAACAAAACACATTGAACAGAGTCTGGAATAACTTGGCCTAATATCTGCAGGGATATTCTTAAGTTGAATTTGTATGTAAGTCAGAACAAATCAATTTATCTATTATCTCCATTCATAAATGTGCATTAGACATCACTCAGATATTTGTAACTTAGGGACTCATTGGAATGACCTCCATTAGTAAGTGCAAGTTAGGTGTGTGTAACTCAGGGATTGTCTATGTGTGTGCATTTTTAATTAGTGTCTTTGGTTAAGTCCTGTGAAGAATACAAAGAATTAAAAAAAAAATTTTTATTTCTGCCGAAGTGGGGCCTCACTTTATTGCCCAAGCTGGTCTGAAACTCCTGGCCTCAGGCGATCCTCCTGCCTGGGCTTCCCAAAGTGCTGGGAAAACAGACATGAGCCTCTGTGCCCAGCCACGGATACAAAGCTGACAAAGCAAAACTTGTCCCTGCTCATAAGGAGCTTAAAAATTAATGGATGGACTTAAATAATTTAAGTTTTCTGAATTATTAAATTTAAAAATCTTTAAAAAATAACTTTATTTTGTTGGCATGTGAAGAACAATGCAGGATACACATTCCTGTTTGCGGAAGTAAACATGGTTGACAATAGCATGACCTCACACTGCAGGTTCACATGGTCCCCACGGGTGCCAAGATTTGTTGAAAAGCTTTTGCATTCTTGCAGCGTCTTGTACAACAGCACTACTGAAAACAAGTTAACTCGGATGGTGTGGGAAAACCCCACGCCACTTATCAGCGACCTCATCAGAGGTCACCGATGAGAATATTATTTTATGTTTAGCATTTATTGGTGGGAGGACATGCAAATGTTGAACTTCATGTATTTTTGTGAAAAATAATTTGTCCTTCAAAAAAGCTTTTAACGTAGGAAGAGCTGGGAATGTTTTTATCGAGGACTTAAAGTCTTGGTACCATTTGATATTTGACTGTAATAACAATGATATTTTTGTCAGGATATGAAATGTTACACTATAAGTATTGCCAAAACCCAATTTGTCATCTGAAGATAAAGTGAATAATAATTATTTGCATGGTATTCCTTGATCTTTATGATATAATTTATGAATCAAAGTTCACTATTTCTCAGCAGAATTGACTTATATTTTTCCTCAAATACACTGGGAGTTATACAATTTATGTTGACATACTCCTAATTTCTAGAATTTCATAAATTTTGACTGAATGAATTCTACTTTGGGGTGAAATGCATGTTTTATACTCCTATGCTGACCATCCAAAAACAGAGTGTGGAGCAGAACGATGCATTTAACTGAGATAAACTACTAATGTAAATTCAGGTGCTTTTCTTTCTTTTTTCCAAACAACAAAGCTTTAGGTGACAATGGGGTGATCAATTACTTACAGGGACAACTCAGGGAGTACAGAAGTTAAATAAACTTCTACCCAAGGTTAAGGTGGAATATATAGAGTATGTGAAAGATTGGAAAATTAAATATGAAGACCTGGCATGCTGAACAGGTACCTCCCACCTAACAAAGGGGGGCTCAGGCCCTGGTCTGCCTGGCTCTGAGGTTCACAGCCTAAGGGTTGAGACAAAGCCTTTCACCCTCACTGGCCTCAGTTTGCTCATATGTAACATAGGGGTGGATTAATTTTTTTCGATTATTTGTAGTTAACTCCAGGGATCCCTTGAGGATTAACCCTAGTAGTATAAACAAAACACATGGAACAGAGTCTGGAGGAACTTGGCCTAAACAGAATTGCTCAGCAAACGTTAGACATTTTTATCTGGGACTTAACCTCAGACTTTTGCAGAACACTTTGGAGTTCTGCCTTGGCACAAATGAATGTGGAGGGAATAAAAACGAGAACAGAAGGATAGTGATGGAAGAATGAATATCTTAAGAACCAGAGGCTACATGCTGTTGGAGTGGGTGTCTTTCCAACAGAACTGCCATGTGAAACCATCTATGGTAATCTTTGTCTGGACCCTGCCATTATTGTTTCGTGCCTACACAAAGATAGGAAATCTTTGCATAAGCAAGCTAAATATTTACTCCCGTGGAATTTCAACTGAATTGTTCTGCCCTAGTTCCCTTGAGTACTGACTGCTTAGGTGTATTTTCTCTTTTGTGTTGAGCAGAAGCAGATTAAAATTTTATAAAAACAGACTTTACTGAAGAATTCTATATATTCAAAAAAAGTAAATGTTAGCTAGGGAAATCTATGCAAAACCCTCAAAACTCCACTTATGTTTGCATTCTGCTTATGGAATTGAAACTCTCAGAATTGCTTCACCTGATTACATGAAGGGCCAGCTTGAGTCTTCACAGAAGTCAGCTGTAGACTTCTGTTTCTTCAGTGTCAAGGTTAATTGGGGGAGAAGCTTGCATTTCAGGAAAGACCTCAAGCAGACACACAGCATCTGAGCCACAGCTGCAGCTTAGATAAGTCTTGGTGGCCAGTGGTCACAATCAGGGGAGATTTGTAGAGATTCCTGTTCTAATAGAAACCCCTGAAATGTCCTGATGTAACCAACACCACTGTGAAAAACTCTTCCATTACACCAGTGATGCTGTGTCAGGAGAGACCAAGCCACTTCTGGCACCATCCTACTGAAATCCAATCCCTACCTTTGCTGATTTTAGCAACAACTAGAATTTAACTTCGTGGCTCTTCTAGAATTCTCGGTTCCTATCCTTAACCATGAAGAATATGAGCTTATTAAATAGAAAGTATGTAAGGTGAGGATTTTTAAAATAGGACCAGAGAGGGCACCGTGGTGGCTCAGGCCTGTAATCCTAGCACTCTGGGAGGCTGAGGTGGGAGGATCGCTTGGGGTCAGGAGTTTGGAATTAGCCTGGATAAGAGCAAGACCCTATCTCTACTAAAAACAGAAAAATTAGCTGGGTGTGGTGGCTCAGGCCTGTACTCCCAGCTACTCAGGAGGCTGAGGTAGGAGAATGGTTTGAGCTCAGGAGTGAGAGAGTCTGCAATGAGCTGTGAATATGCCACTGCATTCTAGCCCAGGTAATAGAGACTCTTTTGTCTCAAACAAACAAACAAAAAAAGCAGGGGCGATAGCTGCGCAGGGGCAGGCAGGGGTGGTCTTTTCGGGGAAGTTGACAAGATGGCAAAAGTGAAGCAAAAGAAGAAGCAGACCTTCTGCAGGTTCACCTACCATGGCGTGGACCTTGACCAGTCGCTGGATGTGTCCCACGAGCAGCTGATGCAGAACCAGACCTGCGCCGGGAGCAACACTCGCTCCTGAAGCGCCTGTGTAAGGCCGGTGGAGAAGCCAGAGGCGGTGAAGACACACCTGCGGGCTGCGATCATCCTACCGGGAGTGGCGGGCGGCAGGTGTCTACAATGGCAAGACCTTCACCCAGCTGCAGATCAAGCCTGAGATGATCGCCCACTCCCTAGGGGAGTTCTCCATCACCTATGAGCCTGGGACGTGCGGCCAGCCTGGCATCCGGGCCACCCACTTCTCTCGCTTCACCCCCCTCTAGTAGGCTGCTCTGCACTAGTTAAAAAAAAAAAAAAGCAGGATGAAAGCTGAGAATGTTAAAGTATTTTGGAATGGGTTTTTTAAAAAAAAACCCAGGATAATAGGAAATAATTCATCTCACTTTAGCAAGTTATTAAAATGAAGTTTTAAATGTAATATTTAAATATTCCATTATACATTAGTCATGACCCAGTAGCAAAATAGCCCCAGTAGAAAAATGTAAGGTAAAAGAAAATTCCTTCTGTAATTCTGAGGTAGGTAAGTGAAATGATGGGAAGAAAAAAACAAACAAACAAAAAAAGATAGTTGTGTATTAAAATGATGCTCTTTTCCTGGGCAACATGGGTTATATTCGTCAACATTGATTTGGTTTGAATTCAGTTTAATTTAGTAGGAACCTCCAGCTAAACCCAGGGAGGGAAGGAGTGAAAATTTTCATACTTACCAAGTTCTTAGCTATGATGAAATGAATTTAGTCATAGTGTTTCCTTTGCAACAGTCTGTTCCATATTGAGCCAGAGGAAAATGACTATAATAAAGCAGATAACAGGTGTGTTGGAGAAATTGAGAGTCATCCATTGGATTTGCTGATGCCCAGACCACCTTGCCTGTTCCTGAGTTTAGACTTAGCCAGTAAATGTCCCACCTAAAGCCACAAGATTAAAACTCCTTGACTAGGCTGATCTCTTAAAACAGTCCCACAGGGCAGCCCAGAGGAAAGAAAAAAAAAAACAAAACAAAAAACCTTGCTAAACTAGTTGCCTGGATCACTTTGATTTGAATGAGATTCCACTCTGAGGGGGGGCATAGAGGAGTGTGCGTATATCCTGGGTGGTGCTTCTCCCTGCATTTCAACCCCAGGGCACAATGCTGGTAGAGTGACACTTTGCCCCAAATACATCTTGAACTCTATCCTACACCGAGACCAAGTTTCATTCTCATTTTCTCATTTTACATATAATACTTAAAGGCTTAGCTAAGTGAGTAGCTGAAATACAAGAGGAAGTCCAAATAGGGGTGTGATTCTAGGCAATTCCCCAGGAGGGAAAAACACAAATAGAAAAATTTCATGTTGCAAATTATCTCCTGTACATGAAGAAATCCGTAAATTTGAGAGTAGGCCACACTAATAAGTGATAGGATCTAAGAACTATTCTTTCGTAGGAGACCTGAAGAGCCGGCAAGCAGCCAGGATCCAGGTGTTTCTGCTTTGCTTTGAAGCAGAGAAGTCCTGGGTTCATTGCCTGAAAGTCAAGCCGATGCCAGAGAGGGAGAGCTCCTTCCTCCAAGTCTATTTCTCCCTTCTTCCTAAACTGTATTGTAAAAGCATATTTCAAATATATACAAATTCACTGGAATAAAATATGGTGTTTGGGGTATACAGAGGGCACGGTGTCATAATACATGCGGTTGGAAGGTCCTCAGCAACACTTTCTTGGAGATAATCCCTTTCTGGCCAGGGTCCAAGCGTTGGCAGTTTATGGGAATTCCCCTAATGCTGGAAGAGTGACACTTTGCCCCAAATACATCTTGAACTCTGTCCTATACCGAGACCAAGTTTCATTCTAATTTTCTCATTTTATATATGATACTTAAAGGTTTAGCTAAGTGACTAAACAACTCTCCAGGAAATTCTTCTGTATATTTTTTAATGCTCAGTTTCTGGAGACTGTTTTTGCTTATACTTACCAATTTTCATGGAAAACTTCGGTTATTTTCCCCATTTTTGAAGAAGCTTGAGGATCTGAAAGGAAGCTGTGGCTGCCCAGTGGCATGGAACTAAGAATAGAAATCTCCTTTCTGGTTTCTAGGCCAGGAGTCTGAATTATTTCCTGTATTTTTGCCTTCTCGGCCACTTGCATCAGTGACTAAGAATATTTTTATGACTATAAAATCCTTTCCTTAACATCATTATTCTAGAGTTTTCACCTGGCTGTTTTCCTAGGCACAGTTTGTAAGGGGAATACTCTGTTTATTTATTTGTTCATTCATTAAAAAATGTCTATTGTGTGCTGGGCACTTTTACAGGTGGTAAGGAGACAGGTTTGGATGAAACAAACATCTCTGCCTTCACAGAATTTATATTCTAGTGCAAGGGACAGACTGCAAATAAGATATACAAGGGAAATCTTTGTGACATTATAAAGGATAACAGGTTGGGGACTGGAGAGGGGTGGGGATGGGGAGGTGGTTTGCAATTTTAAACAGAGTAGTCAGGAAAGGCCCACGAGGCAGCATAAAGACGTAGAAGAGTTGAGGGAGTGAGCTAAGGGCAAAGGAGAGAAGGTAGGAGAGCCTTGGGCATGTGTCTGGAGAAAGTGAAGGATCATGAGATGAAGACAGGAAGGTAAGGATGGGGCGGCCATGGACAGATCATGCATGGCTCATGGATAGATTACGGACACATCATGGAAACATCATGAGATGAGACAGGAAGCTGTTGAATAGATTTGCCCAGAGAAGAGTGTAATCTGACATGTTATACCAAGATTACTGTGACTTCAGGGTTGCAAATAGACTATTAGTGAACAAAGGTGGGAGCAGGGATACAGTAAGGGTTGTATGGGCAAGAGAGGGTGGTGGCCTGGGTCAGGTTGGTGGCACAGAGGAGGTGAGTCATGGTCCAATTCTGTATGCTTTGCGTAGAGTTGACAAGCCTTGTAGACAGATTAGATGTGGGCTGTCTAATGATGAAGGATGATTGTAAGTTTTTCCCTGAGCAATTATAAGAATATATTGCCAGTTACTGAGATTGATGAAGACGCGGAGAATAGCTGGTTGATTGGGGAGGGGAATGTGATCAGTAGCCCACTTTCATATACATTAAATTTGAGACAATGATTAGACATCCCACCAGAAATATTAAAAAATATATATAGGATATGTGAACTGAAAGTTCAGGGGAGAGGTCTGAATTGGAGGGACTCTAGGTTGGGGAACCATAGGCCAGGAAACTGGATGAGCTCACCAAGGAAGTGCACATATCCATGGAGCTAGAAGGTCTACGACCAGATTCCATCTGCAAAACCAGGGCTCTGTATCCGACTGAATAAAGACTCCACATCTCCATCTGTACAATGGCTGTGATGATATTAGCATTGCAGCATTACCCCAGAATGAACAGAAAGTTGTACTTGACACTCAATAAATGTTAGTTGAATATTGTCAGTGAATAGAGTTTCTTTTCCTAACCAGCTAATAATGAAACTGCTCCTTATAAAAATTGATAAAGGACCTCAAGGTGGGAACTGTGGTAGGGGCCTGAACTGGGGAAGGTTAATACAGATATACAGCCAGTATCATTCTCTCGCCTGCTTTCCTATAATTGCTTACTATTCAGGAGTTACACAGCTGAAGAGTCTTAGCTTTCTTCATTGGTCCCCTAGATGACATCACCCTTGGGAAACCTAAGGTTTTTGAAATAGCATCGAGGCCCTGCGCTTCAGTGGAATGGCTGGCCCTCCCCCTCACACCAGGGGCCCATACCGAGAAACTGACTCAACTGGCCTTGTGACCCCCACCCAGGAGCTGATTCGTCCACAAAAAGACAATTTCTACACCCGTCTGATTCAAGCCCAGCCAATCAACAGACCATTGCCCAGCCCTTTGCCAGACAAACTATCTTTAAAAGCTCTCTCTTCCAAATTCTCAGGGAGACAGACTTGAGAACTTTTCCCTGTCTCCTCATGTGGCACCTGCGATATTAAACCCTTCTTCTGCTGTAACCCCTGCTGTCTCAGGGTACTGATTACCTCTTGAGCAGAGGCCAGTGAACTGGGCGAGACTGTAACTTGTAACTAACTCTTTACTTAGATATTCCCTCACTCACTATCAGGGATTCTCACTGTCAGGGTGGCATGGGGGGCAGGAATCTGACAAGCGCCATTAATGAACATTTACTGTGCTCCTAGAGCTGTCTTGTTTTATTCTCACAAGAACCCTAGGAGCTCTCTACCACGAAGCTTTCAGATTCACCGGTGAGAATATGTCATGTCAAGGTCATGGACGCTAAGAAATTAGAGCTCAGGTTGGGACCTACATGCAACCAACTCCGCAGCTTAGTCATCATTTACACTCCCAGTCATGTAGACACTGGAGGACAGAGCTCCGAAGTCTCCTCGCTGACAGTTAACTAGGTTCCCCTCACTTCTTGTCTTGTCACATCTTTTTAGCTCAAAACTACACACCTGCAAAGTGGTGGGATCAAGTTCAATTCAGACCTTCCCTCCAGTCCATGGCTCTGTGTTCTACCCCACAGCATCATTCTGAGATTTTCCTTCTTCCACCATACCTTCCCAACTTCACACTTAATAAGGAATCAACTTAAATAAAAAGTCTCTGGTTTGGGGCTCCTTTTGATCTTCTCATATTTCCACTTGGTCCCTAAACCTTTTCAACCTTGGTCCTGCGTTAAGAAAACACCTGGAGAGCTTTAACAAAGTATAGGTCCTAGGGTCTAAACATGGTGGCTCAGGCCAGGAATCCTAGCACTTTGGAAGGTGTCAGAGGGAGCGTCACTTAAGGCCAGGGGCTTAAAGCTATAGTGAGCTATGATCCTGTAGTGAGCTGTGAGCTATAGTGAGCTATGATCCTGTAGTGAGCTGTGATCCTGTGGTGAGCTATGAGGTATAGTGAGCTGTGATCCTGTAGTGAGCTGTGAGGTATAGTGAGCTATGATTCTGTAGTGAGCCGTGAGCTATAATGAGCTATGATCCTGTAGTGAGCTGTGAACTATAGTGAGCTGTGAGCTATAGTGAGCTGTGATCCTATAGTGAGCTATGATCCTATAGTGAGCTATGAGCTATAGTGAGCCATGATCCTATAGTGAGCTATGATCCTGTAGTGAGCTGTGAGCTATAGTGAGCCATGAACCTATAGTGAGCTATGATCCTGTAGTGAGCTGTGAGCTATAGTGAGCTAAGATCCTGTAGTGAGCTGTGAGCTATAGTGAGCTATGATCCTGTAGTAAGCTGTGAGCTATAGTGAGCTGTGATCCTATAGTGAGCTATGATCCTGTAGTGAGTTGTGAGTTATAGTGAGCTATGATCCTGTAGTGAGCCGTGAGCTATAATGAGCTATGATCCTGTAGTGAGCTGTGAACTATAGTGAGCTATGATCCTGTAGTGAGCTATGATCCTGTAGTGAGCTGTGAGCTATAGTGAGTTATGATCCTGTAGTGAGCTATGAGCTATAGTGAGCTGTGATCCTATAGTGAGCTATGATCCTGTAGTGAGCTGTGAGTTATAGTGAGCTATGATCCTGTAGTGAGCCGTGAGCTATAATGAGCTATGATCCTGTAGTGAGCTGTGAACTATAGTGACCTGTGAGCTATAGTGAGCTGTGATCCTGTAGTGAGCTATGATCCTGTAGCGAGCTATGAGCTATAGTGAGCCATGATCCTATAGTGACCTATGATCCTGTAGTGAGCTGTGAGCTATAGTGAGCCATGAACCTATAGTGAGCTATGATCCTATAGTGAGCTATTAGCTATAGTGAGGTATGATCCTGTAGTGAGCTGTGATCCTATAGTGAGCTATGATCCTGTAGTGAACTGTGAGCTATAGTGAGTTATGATCCTGTAGTGAGCTGTGAGCTATAGTGAGTTATGATCCTGTAGTGAGCTGTGAGCTATAGTGAGCTGTGATCCTATAGTGAGCTATGATCCTGTAGTGAGCTGTGAGCTATAGTGAGCTATGATCCTGTAGTGAGCTGTGAGCTATAGTGAGCTGTGATCCTATAGTGAGCTATGATCCTGTAGTGAGCTGTGAGCTATAGTGAGTTATGATCCTGTAGTGAGCTGTGAGCTATAGTGAGTTATGATCCTGTAGTGAGCTATGAGCTATAGTGAGCTGTGATCCTATAGTGAGCTATGATCCTGTAGTGAGCTGTGAGCTATAGTGAGTTATGATCCT
>CAUYPK010134258.1:0-16131 GCA_963574355.1 Loris lydekkerianus | reverse complement strand
CAGTAACTAAGAAAATGCCATGAAGGCTACGTTGAACAGTTTGATGAGAATATTTCAGATTGTATATGAAACCAGCACATTGTACCCCTTGATTGCACTAATGTACACAGCTATGATTTAACAATAAAAATAAATAAATTTAAAAAAGTGAGTAAACAAAGAGGGAGATTTAAATTCTTATTTTAATGAAGTTAAAGAAAAATGAACACGCTTTTATTTAAAAACAGCAATCTATTGGGATAGTGTGAATGTGTTTTTGTATTATTTAGTGAGGTCCATCTGGAATTTTCCAAGAACTCAGATTGTCCAGGTTAATGGTAAAATTGTATAGCTTGGTAGAATGCAGCAGGATAGATTTTGTCTTATTCCTTTTGTATGCAAATGAATTGTTTACTCAAGAAAGGAGTTGGAGTCTATGCTTCTTCCCCTGACCCCAACTTTCTTGGGTCCCAGGTATAGGGACAAAATTAATCTTTAGGAGCTCAAGAATCTAGAACTATGAGATGTTGGTGACCAGCGAGATACCTTATCAGCACCCAAAGCCCTACAGTGTGGACACTGTTGTTGCCTGTGGTGCACTGATGATGTTGTCACGAAAAGGCCTGTAAAATGGAAGAGAGGGGGACAAGGGGACCAGGTGTCCTCGGGCTCAGCTTACTCCTACCCTAGATTCTCTGTCCTCCCAAAGACCAAGGGAGTATGACAGTGAATTCCTTTTTTTACCCAGTGTCTCTGTGAGTGTTTGTGCATTCAGTGTATAAAAATGTTAGGTCCATTCTCAGACATTCAAGGCGTGAGGTGAATGGCAAACCCAAATTCATTGTTTTGGGCCACTTCAGCCAGGCCTTGCCTTCATAGCTGTGTTGATGGCCTCTCTCCCTCTCTCTCTCTGACACGTGCACACAAACACACACACACACACAGTAGCTCCCCAAGGAGGAAGCAAGACAGGCTATAACCTAACCCGCACCCTGCAAGCAGGCTTCCTGAGGACAGCGTGCTATTTCAGGGACTGGGCCATCTTCAGGGGACCTCAAGGTCTCTCCTCCATAGCCCACCTTCATCTGGCCATGGCTGCAAGCGGCTGAAGACCGCTGGCCGAGCTTCCTGGGCCGGCAGTCCTGGCTGCAAGCCCGGAGAGCCCCTGCACTGTGGCTGTTCTCAGCCCTCAGGTGGGTCTGGAGTGGGCCTCATACTCCTCAACTCTCTCCCTGCCCGCCTCTGAGGCTGGAGGACATAAAACTGCTTCTGGCCATCTGCGTTCTTTCGGGCCAAGGGCTCATAGGTGAGGCCCTTTCCCAGCTCCTGAAGCCTGGAGGAAATCCCTAGGGAGCAGCTGAACGCAAACTCCTGCTCTGCAGCCAACTTGACATTTGTCACAGTGAACAGTATGTCCTGTAGCGACGTGCCTAATTTGTGTTGCATTTTGAATTCTTGAAAACGTCCACCTAATGAGAGAAAAGCAGTGTGTGCGGAGGCACAACCTCGCCTGCATGTGTGACTCTTTGCAGGCAGAAGTCACATTAATGCTAATGAAACCAGAGTGCGAAGCCCCGTTCTGCGGATGGTCTCCCCTGTGCCGAAACACATTTTCTTCTCGTTAGCCCCACCATCTTTATTAATATTACCAATAACAAAAAGAATTAGGCAGGCTGGCTCTGGCAGAACCCAGAATTAATGGTCGTGGTGATGGGGAGATGAGCGGTTAATGAGTTAAGAGTAACTTGGATATGAATCAGCTGCGTCTTTCTGGGACCCTCATAACAGTTATGCAGTGAATCACTGTCATCCTGCAATTGTTCCCACTACCAGGGTAGACGAAGACCTAATTCTGGAGAAAATCTATGCTGTAATGGTTCCACAGCTGAAGAGTGTGTGTGTGTTTATGTTCTTGCGCCCACAGACAAGGGCCAGTTTAATCAGAGTTGATTTGCCAGGAGAAGGTTTGCTATGGGGATTCACTGGGTAGTGCATATCCACAAGCACCTCACAGTTCTAATGTCATAATGACTGTTTCACCCACCCTGTGAAATATTTTAAAGGGAAATATTTTAAGAGGGAAGTGGGGGCAAAGTCAGGGAAACTTATATAGCAGAAGAGAAATTTTCATGCTGTGGGAAAGTCAATCAAAACTGGTGAATGATGAATCTCCTACTGATTCCATCCCCCTTGGATGTTTCTCTGGTTTCTGCTGCTTATTCAAGCATTGACTGGCATGGTGTCAAATGCCCCTACTGTTCCCAGGGCTGTTTGTGACTCTGGGAGGGGTTGAGACACCTGTATATTGTCACCAGGTGAGCAAACTGCAAGAACGGGTGGGAGGCCTGGACAGCACCTGGTTCCCCGAGAACTGCTGGCTTTCCTATTTCTCTGAGCAATGACTGTGCTGTGGGGACTGTGGCTGGTAGCAGGAGGCCCTGCTGCTTACACTGGGAGGGAAAATGTTCAAACAATCAGCAAAAGGGGCAAAGGGGGAAAAAAGCACCTTCGTTTGGACTTTGATGGCTCATCCTGAAGCTCAACTGTCTGTTCCTCACTCTCCTTCCTATTAGGCAGGTACCCCAGGAACCTCCAGATTGTGGGGTACATGCAAAGGGGTCCCATCTACTAGCTGAAAAACCCAGATCGGGGCCCAATTCCTGACAACTTAGTTGCAACATCAGCAGTGTGACAGGGTTGACCAAAAACCTAGTGTACCCCGAGGTTGTGG
Source organism: Loris lydekkerianus (assembly GCA_963574355.1). NCBI lineage: Eukaryota > Metazoa > Chordata > Mammalia > Primates > Lorisidae > Loris > Loris lydekkerianus. The sequence continues at coordinate 13,421 of CAUYPK010134258.1, read as the reverse complement.
GAGCAGAGGACCCATCTGGAATGGGGGGTCAATGAATCCACTGGGAGGTCAGGCCTGGAGAAATAAATTCACTTCCGGGGCTGCACTTGAAGAGACACACAGACATGTAGAGAATAGTGCCCGGGGCAGAGAGGGGATATGAGATCACATCACTTCAGGAACTTTGGGAGGAACTGAAGCTGCCGGTCTGAAGAAGTGATTTGGAGGAAAGGTGTGAACGTCTGCCAGAGCTGTCAGGAGGAAGAAGGATTAGATTTTGTTTGAGAGGCTCTCAGGTGAGGTCTGGGACCCTTGGCAGAAAGCCTGGAGAAACACATGCCAGCTGCCTGTCAGGGAGATTTTTTTTTTTTTTTTTTTTTGAGACAGAATTTAACTCCGTCCCTCTTGGCTAGGGTGCAGTGGTGCCATCATAGCTCACAGCAACCTCCAACTCCTGGGCTCAAGCGATCCTCCTGTCTCAGCCTCCTAAGTAGCTAGGACTACAGGTGCACACCACCCCAAGCTAATTTTTTTATTTTTTGTAGCGAAGGGGTCTTGTTCTTGCTCAGGCTGGTCTTGAACTCTTGATCTCAAGCAATCCTCCCACTTTGGCCTTCCAGAGCGTTAGGATTACAGGCGTGAGCCACCATGACTGGCCAGGAAGATCTTTCTAATAGTTGCAAATGCCTAAAGATACTTCACATTCTTATTCTTGGGGGTAACGTGATCAAATTCTGCAAGGCTGACGTGGCTGTTTTGTTGCTGTGTAAATTTGGATGCAGTGTTTGAAGTGGACATTTTGATATCATTCACCTTTTAAGATAGAATCAAACCTTTTAGGCAAAACAAAACACAGCAAATGGTTTCTATTCCTCCCATTAAATGTTCTCTCCTTTCTAACTAAGTGGGAAATAGATGTCTTTGGCTCATTTCCCTACCTTTTCCTTTAGCCTCTCCCCTTCCCTTTCCTGGGTTCCATCCTGGGACCCACCCACTTTTCCCTTCAATTAGCCTAAAGGTGGGGATACCCTAACACTGAAGATTTGTAATGGATCCCTGGGGTGGATCTGGGGAGAGAGCTGAGAATACAGAAATATTTACCTATATACTCGAGTATAAGCCGAGTTTTTTTCGGCACAAAATTTGTGCCCAGTTCGGGTTTTTCAGCACAAATTTTGTGCTTATACTCGAGTATATACGGTATTTCTGTTTATTTGTATTTTAAAGGAGTTGGTATTTTTTGCTCTTACTATAAAGCCTCAATTATAATTGTATACTTTATATGTCAAGATGCCAGGCCTCATCAAAATGTTGTTCTTACAACTAGCTGGACACACATCAGTCAAGTATGTTACACAAGGAACTCAAGCATCACAGGGATAGTTGAACATGGTTCTTTGTAAGATATTTTGTCATTCTAAAATTCTGTGCTCTAACTCAGTGGTTCCCAGATGCAGGGCCTTGGCCCAAGCTAGTCTATGACAAAGTTCTTACCATCTGCATTAAGACACAGAAAAGTAAGAACAATGGATTTAGTTTTCTCAAAGGCTCAATTTATTCCATTCTAAAGGACTTTCTTAATTCTGAGATAAGGGTCTTCACTTCCTTTTTGTTGTGGTTAAAATCTTCTTTTTGAAATAATGGTGATAGGATGTGGTATTTAAAAATGTCAATGGACAAAACAAGAATGCCTGTCTCACTATTGCCTGTTTGTGTTCTTTTACTGATATATAAAAATCCCAACATTTGGGAAGCCTGATTTAGATCACTTAATCTTTGGAACTGTATTTATTTGTGAAATGTGCTTAGACTCATCTGGGTTCTTATTTCACAGTGTGGCTGTGAATTTCACGTAGGCTAAGGTAGTCACTGTTCTTTGTAGCTGAAAATGCCATGTGCTTTATAGGATACAAATACCAGCTACAACTATGGCACTGTCATCATTGTTAAGAGTCGTGGATGGTGGAGCAGAAGTAAAAACTCTCTCCTCTCCATTATTTTTTTCTTGACTAGGGTTTCCTTTTCAGCTTCCAGGAGCTCACATGAATAGTAGTGAGGCAGCTTGGCTGTGTTCATTAAGAATCCGCATGACAAAGCTTCTGTCAGGGCTGCCAGAGGAAGACTAGCATGCCCAGGGAAGCCAGCACTCCAGCCCTTCTGTGGAGTGTGGTGTGGGTGGGGTGTAGGTGGGTTGGGGGTTGGAGAGAGCCCCAAGGACCAGGGAGAGAAGTGGTCTTACCCAGCCACCCCCAGCCTTTTGGTACCAGGGACTAGTTTCATGGAAGATAAGCTTTCTATAGAGGGGGTGGGGAGAATGGTTTCAGGATGATTGAAGCACATCTCCTTTCCCCCTCAGATTCTCAGGCACAGCGAGATCACTCACCTGCAACACTTTGCGGTAGCGTTCACTCTCCTAGGAGAATCTAACGCCGTTGCTGATCTGACAGGAAGTGGAGCTCAGGCGGTGATGCTAGCATTGGGGAGCCGCTGTTAATATAGAAGAAGCTTTCATCACACAGCCCCCCGCCACTCACCTCCACCTTTTGGTGTGCAGCCTGGTTCCTAACAGGCCATGTGCCAGTTGATGTCCCCAGGGTTGGAGACCACAGGTCTTGCCGGTCACAACATGGCTGTGAACTCAGGGCATGCTTATTACTTCCTTTGGCTTTTGTTTTGTTTTGTTTTCTTGAAACAGAGTCTCACTTTGTCACCCTCTGTAGAGTGCTGTGACATAATAGCTCACAGCAACCTCAAATCTTGGACTCAAGTGATCCTCGTGCCTCAGCCTCCCTAGTAGCTGGGACTATGGTGCCTGCCACAATGCCCAGCTGTTTTTAAAGATGGGGTCTCGCTCTTGTTCAGGCTGGTCTGGAACTTCTGAGCTCAGGCAATCCACCCGTCTCAGCGTCCCAGAGTCCTAAGATTACAGGTGTGAGCCAGTGCGCCCAGCATGTTTATTACTTTCCAGCCAAGTGTGAGACCCCCCTCCACACCAATTAAGTCATCAATCTCTGGGGATGCCAGAGCTTTCCTGGTGACTCTTACATATGGCTAAGGTGGAGAACTATGCTGTCTAAGTTCTGAGGGGGAAACTGAAAAGAACAACCAGGTTGTAACTCAATTGCACTCGTTTTTGTCAAATATAGGGAGTTGCCCTCTTCAGTTTTCAAAGACTCATGACAGCTAGGAGAAGTCTTGGGTGGGGCCCACTCTAAGGAACCTGCCAGCTGCACTTGATCTCCATCTTTTGTCTTCATATCTCAGTAAGGGAAGTAATGGAGTATTGAGATCAAGAGCTCAGCTTCTGGGGAGATGCTTGCCATGTGTGAGGAAACATGTACAAAGACGTCCACAGCATTGGGGTTTCCAATGGCGGAACCAACCCAACGTCTATCTTTAGGAAAAGGCACATCCACATCCACAAATTGCTCTCCCTCCTCTTCTTTGTCACACGCCGGTGATATGTCCCATTGCCTTTAGACTAAAGTTTAAGCCAGCTTTGATGGCCTTTAAAGTCTTAACCTTCCTCACCACCCACCCCCTACCATGTCCTTCCCTGCATTTCCCTACATCCTGGACACGTCCAGCTGCTTTCTGGTATCATGAATCTCATACCTCCTGCCAGGGCTTGTGCTCTTCCACAATTTTCTATCTTTTAAGAGGCTTTTGAAGCATAGTTAAAATTCTTCCTTCTCTAAGTTTGTATCCCAAATTCCTTATATTGGAATTATTTCTCTAATAAAACTTGACTTGTATGTTTATTACGGTCCCCACCTAATTTTTCTCGGAATTGAAGTTAGATATCTTTAAACACATACAGGTATCCCTTGGTATTCTTGGAGAATTCTGGGACCCCTTATAAGGGCTACCAAAATCTTTGGATATTCAAGTCCTTTTTATAAAATAGTATGGTATTTGCACAAGACCTATGCACATCCTCTCACGTACTTTATTTAAATCATCTCTAGATTACTTTTAATACTTAATGCAATGCAAATGCTATGTAAATAATTATATTGCATTATTTTTACATTTGTATTAGTTTCATTGTTATGTTGTTATTCTTTATTTTTGGGGGGGAGGGAATATTTTTGATCTGCAGTTGGTTGAATCCACAGACACTGAAACTATGGATATGAAAGGTTGGTGTATTATGCTCTTTGTGTGTTTGCAATCATGTTTGACTTCTGCCTCCATGAACTCCTTCTCCGAATCACCTTGAATCTTATGTCTGATGCCTGCAAATTCTACAGACCAGGCCATCTCTTAATTTGCTCTCTCAGGTGGTTAATCATATCCATCCTGTGAGATTTTACTAGCTTTACTTTGAGAAGATAGAGCAGGCAGGATAGGATAGGCAATGCTGATGTAATGAGCAAATCACAATTTTGGAGGCTTAGCAAGCAATTGATTTCATGTTCTTGCCAGGTTTAACAGGACGGGCTTTCTCTGGGGACTCTGATCCAGGTCCCACCCATTCCATGATCTGCATCTGATCATGTGGCCACAGAATCACAGCAGGGAAGACAGAGGTGCAGGAAAGCACTGGCTCTTACAAGCCTCAGCCAGAAGCCACACATCTGATTTCCTGCTCACTCTGCATCCACCAGTGCCAGTCATGTGACCAGTCACGTGACCAAACTGACTGATGGGGCCACAGATCATTGGGAGAGCCAGAACAGCATCTAAAACAGAGAGCCACCCTGGGTCCAGGTGTTCAAAAGCACTTTACAGTCATCCCCTTCTACCAGCAATAGCTATAATCAGAGGGCTTCAGAACTGCCCTCTAAGCCCCCTCCTAATGTATACTCATTAATACAATTCAAATCATCAGCTGGGGGCCTGAAACTCTGGGCTAGACTCACATATACAGTAAGACCCCACTTTGTTTCTTGAGAAGCCTTAGGGTCCTAAACCCCTCCCCTCCTCTCCTCCCAGACCAAAAGGCCTACCTGGTCCCCCCCCAAGAGTTCTGCCCCACCAAAACCTTCCAGCAACCTGTGGAATCTTCCTCCCCCTACACCCGGTGTAAAAACAACCATCCTCATTGCCTCTGCCATCTTTGCTCAGGTGTGTCTCTCTCACCTTTCATTAAACTTGGCCTGAACCTCTTCTAGTCATGTCTCTGGGTACACCACTGAACCCCTTTCAAGAAGCACCTAATCTAGTAATGGAATATTATGTTAATAAAAGAAATACGATTGTGTTATATAACTATGATACAAAACACACAATACAAGTTTTAATCGAAAAACTTAATAGACCCAACCAAAAACAGACTCCATTTTTGTTCATGTAAGTGAATTTTAGACAAGAGAGTCGTGCAAAGTATAACTCAGCCATTTTCCACAGGAACCTCAATGGAAATTTTGGGTCATCAGTAATACATACATTGGCAGTGAGGTGTCTGAAAGCTACCAGCATATCTACACCCATACATAATGGTTTCTCAAGTTCTTAGGAGAATCACGTTTTGGTGCTTTTCAGTACTCTTTGTTTTGTTTTCTAGTTCCAGATTTGAACATACTGAGTTAGGTTCTTATATCCCAAACATCAAGTCCCAGACTAAACACAGAAAAAAATCTTTGTTACTTTCTTTTATTGTAAAGACAATAAATATGCCTATAAATGAGAGTTTCTAAAAGAGTGGAAATATAAAAAGTGGAAAGTAGGAACTTTCCTACTTCTATTCCTTAGATATCCCTCCAGATCTTCTCCCCCCACACACAGCCATATGTGTTATCATTTACAAAAACGAGATCATTATACATGCGGTCTTCCAATTTGCATTTCTTCCCTCAACAACATATCTCGGGCATCTTTTTTCATGTCAGTGCACAATTGCATTTTTTAGTGGCTGCAGAAAATTCCATTTTATGTGTATACTATAATTTATTTACACAATTCCTATTTTCTCAATTTGTCACTTTTGTAAGCAATACTGAAGTGAATGCTATTTTATGTATATGTGTGTATATATAGATAATATATAATATATATGGTGTCCTGACATATGTGTGTGTGTAAAGTTTGTGTGCAATTTAAAATAAATTGGTTTTATTTAAAATAAATTGCACACAAACTTTGCAGACACCCTATATATGTGTGTGTGAGTGTATCTCCTTGGGTCCTGTTTCTAGATATGAAAATATTATGTTGAGAGACCTCCATATTTCACACTTTCATAGCTTTTACCAAAAAGTTTTTACCAGTTTATACACTTAGCATTGGGGGCTAGCATATTGATTGGATTCACATTTTGATGATCTTATGTAATATTTTTGACCATGTTCTAGGACTAGTGTGCACTGTGCAAGGTATCATTTTTGACTTACTAAAATATAAAATTTGCCCCAGAGAGCTCCTTCTTAAAAATTTTTATAATTTCCTGATGGGTTTATGGGGCTTAGTGTGGATTTGTTGCGCCGACACCACGCACTGCACATGTGCGACCATCACCCGGTACTGGGTGTATTAATAGTACTATTAGGTAATTTCTCACTCCCCACCCTCCCCGCCCTCTTCCTGCCCCTGGGAGTCTCCAAGGTCTGTTACTCCACTGTGCTCCTTTCTGATTGTGGTTTCTTGGGTGAAAATGCTGCCTGTGACTCATGAGTGAAAGGAGAAGTGCAGGCCGATCCTGCAGACTTCGCAGAGTCCCAGCACCGCGTCCCTCGCTACCCACACACTGTGACAGCCGTACACCTGCTGTGCTGGCTGGAGTGCAAGGTGCTTTGTTTTACTGCCTTTCACAGGGATGTCCCTGGGGTTCAAATGGAAACATCCTGAACTCCCACCCTTGTTAGCTGTGCACCCTTGGGTGTGTCACTGCATCTCTCTGAGCCAGTTTCCTCATCTGGCAAGTGGTGGCCTGTGAGAATTAGCTGAGAGGTAGAGCAGGGCCCACCCCAGTGCCTGCCTGCAGCTTTTGCCTCACAGAGAGCTGAGTGAGTTAATGTGCCTCTGGCCACCTCCATCGGCCCAGCATCCTTCCTCTGTGCACAACAGAGCTTTTGTTCCAGGACCAGACGTCGCTGTGACAAACAAACTTCTCTAGTATTAACAGGAGAAGTATTTAGGGATATTCCATTCCTCTTGATTTGTTTGCAACATGTTGAACATTAAATTACCTTGTGGCACAGTATGTTGGTTTCCACGGCAGCGGTTCTCAACCTGCAGGTTGCAACCCACAGGAACTGTATTAAAGGCTCGTGGCATTAGGAAGGTCGAACCACTGGAACCACTGGCGTAGAGCAACTTTCTCTAAACACCCTTGCCATACCCTTTTGGTTTTGCCATGTGCAATCGTGAAACAGGTTACGTTACTATACAGGCGTGTTACGTAGATGTAGTTGATGATGTTTAAATCTGTACCTGATGTCAAAAGAGGCTTTGTGGACCCCACAGTTGCAATGGGAGTGATCTGAACCGAATGACACCCGTGTTGTTGGGTCTATGAGGCTTTTTGCTCTGTGTACATGTGAAATTGTTTCCTGGGAGAGCTGCTGTCTTTGGGGTTTGAAGTCTTCCTTCTTTTGGTCGCTGCCTGGTGCTCTGGCCAGTCTTGCTATGCTACTGGCCATTGAATTCACTCCAGCGTGCCCCAAACCACACTGCTTACCATCTGGAAGACCCCCATCGGTCCTGGTGGGAGGCACCTGCAGAGGGACACCAGTCTCTTGAGCGTCACGGTGCTTGGAATCCCCATTCAGCCAACTCTGTGGAGATAAAGGCGTCCGGTTTCTCAGAGACTATTCCCGTGAAATGTCTGTTGTCCAGGAAGCTGGTGTGACACATGCTGGATAGGAGGGAGGCAGCACAATCTCATTCATTATAACTTGCTTCTATTTAGCCACCTTCAAAGGGGTGGACAGTTAGTAGTAGCCCAACTGTCAGATGAGGAAATGGGAATCCACAGGTTTAATGACTAAATTCAGTGAAACTTGAGCTTGAATCCAACACTTGGGGTGGGGAGGCCCAGGGTGATGGTGGCACCTGAAAGACTGTTACTAGGCTGTAGGTGTGAGAGGCTCAGATACAGCAGCCACAGCAAAGTGTCAGGGTCCAGCCACATCCCTCAGGAGATCTGGAGGAACCAGACTGGGGGAGAGGTCCTGTGCAATGGAATAGATGGCTGAAGCCAGGGGTGGAGGATTTCAAGGATATCATGGTGTTGAAGACTCACCTCAGAGATACCAGTTGCTTTACACATTCTGAGACCTACCTACGAGAAGCTGGAGGGTGTTGACATGCTGATTCCTTGGAGTTTGTACAGGCAACAGGCAAGGCAGAGGTTCAGGGGGAATGAGGCATCCTAATTCCAGGTCAGAAGGCTACAAGCTACAGAGACTGCATATGGGAATCACAGGACCCATGTGGCCCATGGACTTGTTTTGACCAAGAGGCTCCTCTGCTTTCCTTGCTTCACCCCTGCAGCACCAAGTGTGTGTAACGACCAACAGCAGTGAGGCCAGACTGTGCCCTGCTCTGTGAATGTGCCCTGAGCCCACTTGATTCGGTTCTCCCCTTTCATGCTGGACTTGGTCAGCTCATCAATGAAATGTGTGCTGTTCAAGTGGTAGACTTCTATTTCTGATGAAACTCAGAGCTAGGATTGAGCTGTTGCAAATTTAATACCTGCTTATAGCTCAGTTCATTCTGCAAGATCATTTGTACCCAGCACCTTTTCTCCATTACATTCTCCAAGAATCCAGTTACACTAAGGCTCTTGGTGGAGATCTGTGATCTCAGATCATACTCATGACCAGTTGATTGGTTAACTGGAAGTTTCCCTATCCCTCTTTCTCCAATGCCAGCCGTCAGCCTCAAATTAATATCTAGAAGCTTTTAGAAAGTTGATATCAAAATTTGTTTGCAAAGAGGTTTTTTTTTTTTTTTTTTTTTTTTTGACATAGAGTCTCACTTTATCACCCTGGGTAGAGAGATATGGCATCACAGCTCACAGCAACCTCAAACTCCAGGGCTTAAATGATCTTTTTGCCTCAGCCTCCCAATGAGCTGGGACTACAGGTGCCCGCCACAATGCCCAGCTATTTTTTTTAGAGATGAGGTCTTGCTCTTGCTTACGCTGGTCTCAACTCCTAAGCTCAAGCAATCCACCTGCCTCAGCCTCACAGAGTGCTATGCTTTTCTCAGAGTGTTGGTCCTTATTTTTATTTTTTATAGGAGTTAAAGGTAGAAAAATTATTTTAAAATATATACAGATAAATATTAAATGGGGTACTTTTAACCAGCATTTCTCTCTCTTAGACGTTTTAATACATTTGGGTGAATAAATCAAATCAAATATATTTCTTTTGTTATGTAAAACTGAAACAATTTGAAAACCAGAAGTGGAAATAAAGTCAACAAAGCCTTGACTTTAACAAGCTTCTGGATCCAATGGGCAATTTACAGGAAAACCAGAAATGGTGGAGCACCTTAAAAGGAGCCATGTAGTACAACCAGCAAAATCCAGATACAAGAAACTGGAGAGAAGAATCACCTGGTTTCTTCTTTTTCCTCCCCCTTTTCTTCCTTTTCCTATATCTCCTCCTTCAAAAAAAAAAAAAAAAAAAAAAAAAAAAAAATAGATGGGAGTCCCTATAATTTAAAAGAGATTTAAGTGCTATAATAATAGTAACATATAGGGCGGCACCTCTGGCTCAGTGAGTAGGGTGCCGGCCCCATATACCAAGGGTAGCGGGTTCAAACCTGGCCCCAGCCAAACTGCAACAAAAAATAGCTGGGCGTTGTAGGGGCTCCTGTGGTCCCAGCTACTAGGGAGGCTGAAGCAAGAGAATTGCCTAAGCCCAAGAGCTGGAGGTTGCTGTGAGCTGTGACATCACGGCACTCTACTGAGGGCAACAAAGTAAGACTCTGTCTCTAACAACAACAACAAAAAAGTAATGTACGGAACTTAACACATATCCTAGTTCAAGTAGTAAACTTCATAAAATGCTATAAAGATAATTTTAGGAAAAGGCAGAGCAGTGAGCACCCGTAACAATACATTGGGGGCTCTAAAAGGAACCAGGGTTTCAAGGAGAAGTGACCAAATCCATGCACGATACACAGAATGCATATAGAAAATCTTGTCATATCACATAGCAAGGAAGGTATCTATTCCTTGCTATTCCTAGCGTCCCATTAGCAGAACTTAAGAGCTAACATGGCTAACGATGGGGAAATATGAGCACTAATAAGAATAGTTACTGGAGTGGATAGAAACAGTTCACATATGTTTAAATTCAGAAGGTCGCAATAACATTTAAAAAATAAAAACAAATGGGACATCTGAGGATGCTGAGGAACTAACTCATTATTTGAACCTGGGAGACAAGGGGAAAGGATGGAGCATCCATTCTGCCTTTCTAATGTGAATGATACCACGAGACAGCCAGGTAGAGGACGAGGAACGTCTCTCACTGTAGTAGTATGCCAACTAATAATTGAAGATGGATCTTACCATTTTGTAACCACTCCTGAAAGATGGAGTGGAAAGGTTGAATGTGAGTGAATAGTAATATCACAAAACTAGAGACAACTAGATGTTGTGTGACCTCTCTCATGGACGAACGTAAATCCGCTATGACACACAGTCTTGACAAAAATACTAGACTATGATTAAGCTTTCAGATCTAACTAGTGTACAGGAAATACAGTCGGCAGGGAAACATGTTAAACTGCATCATGGGGCTACAATCACCAAAATCCAGACTGCAGACCTTTAGAGGGCAAACAACTTGGTTTTCTCAAAAAAAAAAAAAAAAAAAAGTTTTTTTTCAAGGAAAAACATGAGAAATGGAAATTATAACTATAAGGTCAAGGAAGACTTAAAAAACATCAATGAACTGCAACGTGTTCATCTTTTTTAGATTCTGTTTTTTGAAAAGTATCTTAATTTCTTAAAACTACTTGTGGCATTTATGATGTAAGGGGATTTGAATGATACGTAAGAAATTTTTGTGTTGCTTGTGATACTGGTATTGTGGTTATGCCAGAATGTTTATCTTTTATAGGTATATTCTGAAATAGTTACAAAAATGATATACGATCTGGATTTGCTTCAAAAGCAGTAAGGTGTGAAAGACCTCTATTGGAATGGGAGGGAGGCCGGAGAGAGTGAAGGTTGATGGTTGCTGGGGTCAAATGATCAAAATACAGGAAGTTATTGTAGTATTTTGTCTACTTTGGTGTAGACTCAAAATTCTACTTAATAAAAAGCTAAAAAAGAAAGATAGGGAAATGTGAGCATTGACTCAATTTTTAATTATATTAAGGAATTAATGTTATTTTTAAACCATGTTAGTGGTAATTTGAATTTATGTATTTGAAAAGGTAAAATGATTTCTGTAGTTTGTTTTTCAATAATTGATGTTTGTGGGAGTAAAAGTATAATAAAAGTGGCCACTATTGGATAACTTTTAAATTTTCCTTAGTTTAAGGTAACATACAAAGATAGGCTGCGCTGCAATTGAAAAAAAAGTTAGGATTGCAGCAAAGAAAAATTAATGTAAAAATCCCTTGTGTCTAGCTGGCTCTGAGTCAACAAGGAAACAGATTAGTAGGAATTGAAGGATGTAAAGTGAACATTCCTAAAGTAACTCTCCAGGAAGCATCTAGAAAAGAGGAGAAGAAAACCCCTTGAAGAGGTGTCTGAACTTCGCAAGAAAATCTGAAGACCAAAGACTGTCTAGATGTGGGGTGACAGAGACTTGGATAAACACCACTCTCCTCCTTACGGTGCCATGGCAGACCTCACCACTTAATCATGGCACATTTTCCTCCTAAGCTTTGCAGTACTTCATTTTGAGATCTAAAAAATTGCGAAGATCACTTCCCTCTGTGTGGGAACTCACTTAGGTTGGAATGCAGTAGATACCATGACACAGTAAGAGACTAATACCAATCAAAGCATTTCCTTATGTCTTCATTCCAATTTACTGTGATGGTCAATAGGCCTCTTAACACACAGCTTATCTTGGTGGCTTCCTTCTATTTCAGGGACAGTCTCCTGATTCTTGTTTTTTTGCACATTGAGACTAAGGTTGGTTTTCTGAGATAGATGCACATTAACCAAGCTTTGGGAAACTGATGTATAAACAAAAACATCACTTCATTACTTACTCAGTGGGTATCATCAGTTTGACCTGAACATTATCTTCCCGTGAAGTGAAAGTATAACTGGAAAGTCCCTGGAGTATCACGGAGAAAGAACTAAACAAATCAGTTGCACGAAGTCATTCATTCGTGCCTTTACATTGAAGACAAGGAATCTGTTCTCATAGGGCTTTCATGGCAGTAACGGGAACAGATGATAAACAACAAATAAACAAGTAATTTTGAAGAATGCTGAGTGGTGGGAAGAGCCTAGAACAGGGCATTGTGACAGGGAATCAGACATTGAATAGTATCACTCTTCTTTAGCTGACTGGCCTTTGCACATTTGGTAAATTCCTGTCCCTGGAAACAATAGCTAAGTCCTTGCGCCCAGATGTACCTCCCCTTGGATGGTGCCTTCACAGGGACTGCCGAATGCACCTCAGTGTGTGCGCATCCATTGCTTACAGCCCCCACGTCGGGCTCATCAGCTCATCCCTCCCCAAGGAGCAATAGCTTAGAACAGTGATCAAGAGCCAGCGCTTTGCAGTTCACAGAACCTGGCTGTGCCAGTTTTATTCATTCAACTATAGGGATCATGGGGAAACGTCCCTTTTCCCCCCACATCTGAAGGTTCACTGAAGGATCAACTCACAGTTAAGGCAAATTAATAAGAGAAATGTTTATTTCCAAATACTGTGTGTGGAGGGGAACAACAAGAAGGATTCCGCAATGTCTCAGTGGTGGCCACACACCTGTATAGATGTCTTTTAGAAGGGAGGCAGGAGAAGGTGGAGTATGGGTGCAGCCTGTGGTTGCTGGGGAGGATGAATGGGTGGGGGAAACAGATTGACTTGTAAATTAACCTGAGAGACAGGTGCTGTGTTTTAAATGACTTGGGCGGGTCTGCCAGCATTCAGGGGGAGGAAAGGAAGCCAGTTGCTCCCTGTGATCCTCTAATCAGGTCAGTCTGGTTTTATGCAGATAGAGGGTAAACCCCTTCCAATGCTTTCTGATTGTGAATGGCCTTTAATTCAACATATTGTTTACGTCCGGTTGTCATATTTTGAGGTAAAATTTCCTTAGCTCCTTCACAACAAGTGTTCACTGAGCATGCACTTTGTGCCAGGCACACGCTAGTGCTGGTGACAAGGCAGTGAACAGCCCAGAGTCCTTGCTCTCACGAACCTAGTTTGGAGACCTGTCCCGACCCGCGGGACAACAACAGGGAGCCGAAGAGATCACCTAGAGAAATGAGATCGGACAAGGGGCGCGAGAAATGGAGGCAGGACAACAGTCTGATCGAGCCTCAAATTTTATTGGTACAGCAGCGGCTTATA